>JADRCD010197750.1:0-37519 GCA_019843815.1 Montemys delectorum
TCCATTTCATCCAGGTTTTCCAGTTTTGTTGAGTATAGGCTTTTGTAGTAGGATCTCATGATATTTTGGATTTCCTCAGTGTCTGTTGTTATGTCTTCTTTTTCATTTCTGATCTTGTTAACTAGTAACCTATCTCTGTACCCTCTAGTTAGTCTGGCTAAGGGTTTATCTATTTTGTTGACTTTCTCAAAGAACCAGCTCCTGGTTTGGTTGATTCTTTGTGTAGTTCTTTTTGTTCTTATTTGGTTTATTTTCAGCCCTGAGTTTGATTATTTCCTGCCTTTGACTCCTCTTGGGTGAATTTGCTTCTTTTGGTCTAGCGCTTTCTGTTGTGCTGTCAAATTGCTGGTGTATGCTCTCTCCAGTTTCTTTTTGGAGGCACTTAAAGCTATCAGTTTTCCTCTTAGGACTGCTTTCATTGTGTCCCATAGGTTTCAGTATGTTGTGGCTTCATTTTCATTAAACTCTAGAAAGTCTTTAATTTCTTTCTTTATTTCTTCCTTGACCAAGTTATCATTGAGTAGAGTGTTGTTAAGCTTCCATGTGTATGTGGGCATTCTATTGTTTATGTTGTTATTGAGGAGCAGTATTAGTCCATGGTGATCTGATAGGATACAAGGAATTATTTCAATCTTCTTGTATCTGTGGAGGCCTGATTTGTGACCAATTATATGGTCAGTTTTTGAGAAGGTACCATGAGGTGCTGAGAAGAAGGTATATCCTTTTGTTTTAGGATAAAAAGTTCTATAGATATCTTTTAAATCCATCTGTTTCATAATTTCTGTTAGTCTCACTGTGTCCTTGTTTAGTTTCTGTTTCCATGATCTGTCCATTACAGAGAGTGGGATGTTGAAATCTCCCACTACTATTGTGTGTGGTATAATGTGTGCTTTGAGCTTTAGTAAAGTTTCTTTTATGAATGTAGATGCCCTTACATTTGGAGCATAGAGGATCAGAATTGAGAGTTCATCTTGGTTGATCATACCTTTGATGAATATGAAGTGTCCCTCCTTATCTTTTTTGATCACTTTAGGGTGAACGTTAATTTTATTTGATATTAGAATGGCTACTCCAGCTTTTTTCTTGGGACCATTGGCTTGGAGGATTGTTTTCCAGCCTTTTATTCTGAGGTAGTGTCTTTCTTTGTCACTGAGGTGGGTTTCCTGAATGCAACAAAATGTTGGGTCCTGTTTACATACCCAATCTGATAGTCTATGTCTTTTTATTGGTGAATTGAGTACATTGATGTTAATAGATATTAAGGAAAAGTAATTGTTGCTTCCTGTTAGTTTTGTAGTTAGAGTTGGCATTCCGTTCATGTCTCTATCTTCTTTTAGTTTTGTTGGAAGATTACATTTTTGCTTTTTCAGGGATGTAGTTCCCCTCTTTGTGTTGGGGTTTTCCATTTATTACCCTTTGAAGGGCTGAATTTGTGGAAACATATTGTGTGAATTTGATTTTGTCATGGAATACTTTGGTTTCTCCATCTATGGTGATTGAGAGTTTTGCTGGGTATAGTAGTCTAGGCTGGCATTTATGTTCTCTTAGGGTCTGTATGACATCTGCCCAGGATCTTCTAGCTTTCATAGTCTCTGGTTTGAAGTCTGATGTAATTCTGATAGGCCTGCCTTTATATGTTACTTGCCCTTTTTCCCTTACTGCTTTTAGTATTCTTTCTTTGTTTTGTGCATTTGGTGCTTTGACTATTATGTGGCAGGAGGAATTTCTTTTCTGGTCCAGTCTATTTAGAGTTCTATAGGCTTCTTGTATGTTCATGGGCATCTCTTTCTTTAGGTTAGGGAAGTTTTCTTCTATAATTTTGTTGAAGATATTTATTTATTTAAGTTGGAGGTCCTTACTCTCTTCTCTACCTATCATCCTTAGGTTTGGTCTTCTCATTGTGTCCTGGATTTCCTGGATGTTTTGGGTTAGGGTCTTTTTGCATTTTGCATTTTCTTTGACTGTTCTATCAATGTTGTCTATGTTATCTTTTGCTCCTGAAATTCTCTCTTCTCTCTCTTGTATTCTGTTGGTGATGCTTGCATCTATGTTTCCTGACTTTTTTCCTAAGATTTCTAACCCAGAGTTGTCTCTTTTTGTGATTTCTTTATTGGTTCTACTTCCACTTTTAGGTCCTGAATGGTTTTACTCAATTCTTTCACCTGTTTGTTTGTGTTTTCCTACAATTCCTTAAGGGATTTTTGAGTTTGCTCTTTAAGTGCTTCTACTTGTTTACTTGTGATCTCCTGTAATTCTTTATGGGATTTTTTTGTTTCCTCTTTAAGGTCTTGTACCTCTTTACCTGTGTTCTCCTGTATTTCTTTAAGGGAGTTATTCATGTCCTTCTTAAGTTCCTCTATCATCATTGTGAGATATGATTTTAGAACCAAATCTTGCTTTTCAGGTGTTTTGGGATATCCAGGGCTTGCTGCAGTGGGAGTACTTGGTTCTGATGAAGCCACGCAGTCTTGCTTTCTGTTGGTAGGATTCTTGCTTTTGCCTTTCGCCATCTCTTGATCTCTAGTGTTAGATGTTCTTGGTGTCTCTGACTAGAACTTGTCCTGTCCCTGCTGCTCTGCATCTCCCCTTTGACTCCTGAGGCCTGTGCCTCCTGGTTGGTCCTGCCTGAGTTTCTGGGTGAAGGCACGCCCTGGAGGCAGGCCCTCCACTAGCAGGGAAGGGACAGAGATGGTCGCTGATCCAGCTCTGTCACTCTGAAACTGAGAGGATCCTGTCCCTGCTGCCCTGTGATTCCCCTGCAATTCCTGAGGCCTGTGTCTCCTGGCTGGTCCCATCTTAGAAAGTCACTGAGATTCTGGACTGAAGCATGCCCTGGAGGTGGATGTTGCCACCTTTTAAACGTGAAGGCTATTTGAAAGGAGAGAGCCTGAACTGAGACTGTGCCTGAAGGGCTGCAAAGATATTGGTGAGAAAATGTCTGGCATCTTTGGAGACTGAGTTGTGTCATGTGATGTTTTTCTGGAAACTGTCTTATGAGAGGATTCCTTTGCTGAAGCAGACATTTGGGAGGCTATTTTGCTGAGAATAGATATGTGGTGTCTTTCTGGAAACTGCCTGGAAATGAGGCATCTGAGGTGTTATTAGAACACATGCTTGGGAGAACACATGATGTTTGGAAAGTGTATAAATATAAGCCAACAGACAGAGTATGGTGCTGTATGGCATTAGTTCATCTTGCTATGTTTTGCTGGTCTTTGTTGGGTTGTGCTGATGCTGATATTTGCTAATGACACAGTGGCATTTGGTTTGCCTTACCTTCTTTGCTGCTCATCATTTGTTGTAACTTCATAGAGAGAAACAAACCAAAGAACTTCTGGTGGTATCCTGGGGACTCAGGCTGATTGGCAGAACCTTGATGTTTCTTTTGGATCAAATTACCATTGCTGATTTGCGAAAGGTGTTTGTTAGTGGATGAGCTACCACTGGTGAAAACTGAACTGCTGATATCCTAACATGGCCAGTCAGAAAGACAAATATCACTTGTTTTGTCTCATCATCCAAATGTTCAAATGTGAGTATAAAAGCTGGAGTAACTATAACATACAGGAAACTAAAAGGAGACCATAGTTGTAAGAGTGGTTGGTGGAGTTAATAGAGAATGTTACAGCTACTGTAAAGAGACTCCCCCTAAATTATAAGTGGTTGCAATAGATGTCGTCCCCTGCTCTGGAGGTGAAAGGAAAGTCCCTATGACTGAAGACACCACGCTCAGACAACACAGTGAGTCCCCTGCTCTGGAACTGACCTGAAGTCATGAGAAGAGTGTTCGTTTCTGGTTTCTACTTCAGGTTCAGCTGTAAGGTTTTCTTTGTTTTTTGTTTGTTTGTTTGTTTGTTTGTTTTTTATCTTGAGCGCATGACTAGACTCACTCCATAATGCAAGGTAAGGAGTCTCATTCCTCTTAAAGCTATTTTTGGTCAGTGTTCTATCAGAGCAATGGAAAAGCAAACCAGACCAGAGACTGGGACCTGTGAGTGGGATCTTGCTGTGACAGATCCGCCTCCGTTGTCTCTTTGGGCATATTGTGGACGAGTTTGTAACTATGCGCTATACATGTCACTGAGTAGCCTTAGCCTTATACTGAGTGGCTTATTTAGTAGGTGGTCGATTGGAAGCTTGGAAGACAGTAATGCAGAGAGTAAAGCAGATGATTGAGGCTTGATTTGTGAACTCTCAAAGGGAAGCGAAGATCACCAGGCTGGTTCGTGCGATGTGTTGAGAATTAGTGGTTTCTCATCAGCTGGTGCTGACATCAGCTTCCCTTAACAGGAGTTAAACACCACTGAAGTGAAGCTTTTATTTTATTTGGTATGATGGGGTACAGTTAGCCATGTCTGAGAAATCAGCTATGATTAAGAAGATATCACCATGGAGGCAAAATTATCTGGGAAGCATTTTGTGAGAGCCAGTGCACACAAGCTGTGCTTCAGGGTGGGCCAAACCTCAAGCGGCCAGCAGAACTGGTATTCTGTAAGTCACCAAAATGATACCAGTTTTGGTGGCGGTGTGAACATAGTTGTATTGAAGGGGTCAGAGCGAGTAGCTAAAGCTTAGAGGCCAGAAAAAAACAGTGGGGTACTGTCTCAGCTGTTGTGAAGACCGGCATATTGAAGGTACCATGACCACTGACTAGCTAACCAATATCAAGTGCAGATAGGGATGGAAGTTCGCCTAACCTATCAAAACGGGCTGGGTGCATCATAGATGCCAGAGAAAAAGAGGCAGGACTGCCCAGCCCTTTACAAACCAGAAGATCATGCATTATTTTAAGACACAGGACAGGGAGGTACTTATACTGTTGAATTTTTGTTCATTTTCACCCAATTGAAACTGTAGCCTTGTCTCCATTTGGAATTAAAAAAAAAAGTATTTTACCTTATTTTGGACTTTGCAGGAGCTCACTATTAAAAAGCTTTAAACTTTTAAAAATATATTGAAGTTTTAACATACTGGGATTTTCAAAGGGTGTGGGACTTCTAAAAGTTATGAGATATTGGGGATAAACAGAAAAACAAAGGTTACAGTTTAACAGTTATGTGTTTTTGTGACAAGTTGACAGAATCAGTTGTGCTGGTTTCTGTCAAGTTGTCACAAGCTAGAATCACCTAAGAAAAAGTAAAATTGTCTTATCAGATTGGCCTGTACACAAATGTGACAGACATATTCTTGATTAATAACTGGTGTAGGAAGAAGCAGTCCACTGTGGGTGGTTTCTCGACTGGAAAGTAGTCTTAGGTGTCAAACCAGGAGAACAGACCAATAATCGCCATGGTCTTTGCTGCTCCCACCTATACCTCATTCAAAGATGGCCTATGACTGGGGCAAATAAACCCTTTTCTCCAAGAACTGTTTTTTGATATTTATTATGTTAATATAAAACAAACTAAAACATACTTCTTCCACAAACTCCAGTGCTATAGTTAGAGGTGTATGTGGCCAATAATGAATTTTACAGAGATGCTGAATAACCAAACTCAGGACTTCATGTTTTTTTTTTTTTCCAGCAACAGTCCTTAACAACTGACATATCTTGCTACATCTCCCCTACTCTCATATACCTGTGCATTCATGTATTTTCTAACAAGTTCTTAAGAAACTCTTTTTTTGTTTACCAACATTTTTACTTGTTTCTGTACTCTAGTCAGGAATTCCATTGTTACTAACAGCGTTTTTTTATTTTTATTTATTTTTTATTATATATTTTCTTTATTTACATGTCACATAATATCTCCTTTCCCAGTTTCCCCTCTAAAAAAAAAAAACAAAAAAAAACCCAAACAACAACCCCCCCCCACCAAAACAAAAAACAAGTACAAACCCCTGTACCCTCCCCCTCCCCCTGCTCGTGTAGGGGAATGGCAGTGGTTTTTAAAAATAACTCAGAGTATTCTAGCACATTGCACTGATCTGCTGCTTCTTGTGTTCTTTCCTGCTGGCTTCTGTGAGGATACTTTCAGATAGTGTTGTCACAAAAGCATCTTGAGCATAAGTCTACTTTCACTTTGCACCTGTTAGAATACTTAAAAATGACAGCTTGGCCTCATTTGTATATGTATTTGTTACATATACAAATAATCCAAAGGATCTCACTATATATTAATGTACTGAGTATGGCAACTTCCACTTTCAGATTGCTATTGAAGGACAGTTTTCCAGTTTCCTAGCTCAGATTCTCATTCCAGCCCTTAGATCAGGCAGCACAGGACTTTCAATGCCTAGGTAGGCAATGCCTGTGTACCTAACTTGATAAAGCCTCAGGTAAAGGAAATGCAACCATCAACAACCTTTAGAATTAAGCTATTGATGTGTCATATTGGGAAATTGAGGCAGGATAGAAAAACAGTGACAATTAAGAACATTTCCCCCTACCACTAATAGGGGGAAAACAAGAATATCACGAAGCATCTTAGCGGCTAAACACAAGCCTAAAATCCCTGTGACCCATGGAAGCTTTGGATTCTATTGATATTTTTGGTTTCTTTTTATCTTATAAGTCTGCAGATATGAAAAGTGCACCCAATATTATACTTCTAATCTTATTTACAGAAGAAATGTGTCTTACTTAAAAATGAGTATCCCAAACTTTTAAAGTTATCTCTTGAAATCTTTTAAAGAATATCATTTGAGAGCTGTCCTGTTGTTATGCCATTATTTTTCAGATGCTTAAACGTAGCACTTTCCTTTGAGAAGCCTATTCTTACTCTAACATGGGCTATAACATCATTTTGCTGTATGCGTATTTTCCTTATTATCAATATTAATACTTCTACACTTTCATTAAAATTTTTCTTAATGAGCCAGGTGTGGTGGCACACACCTTTAATCCCAGCACTTGGGAGGCAGATGCAGACAGATTTCTTAGTTCGATGCCAGCCTGGTCTACAGAGTGAGTTCCAGGACAGCCAGGGCTATATAGAGAAACCCTGTCTCAAAAAGTAAAAAGAAATTTTTTTTTCTTAATGAACTATAACATTGCCACAGACAAATAAAAGATGCTAGTCAAAACAAAACACACCACATTCCATCCTTCCTGAAGTTTACTAATACTTGCCAGAGATTTATGAACAGTTTTTGTCCTTTTTATCTTTTGCCACTTTTCTTACTTTTGGATTTAAAATCTCCCATTTTAGATGGTCTGGTAATAGGGGATGTCTAAAGAGGGGGTTATATTTGATTCATCTTGAAAAAATTAAAAGACTTGGATGTGTTAATTTTTGAAAAATGAAAAAACTTTAAAAATCAGGAAGACATATAGTATTCTAAATATTGTAAATTAAGTTTAAGAGTGGTGAATATTCCTTCAGTCTCTGCTCCACACTATATCTCTGTAATTCCTCCCATGGGTATTTTGTTCCCTCTTCTATCGACCGTATTATCCACACCTTGTTCTTCCTTCTTCTTGAGTTTTATGTGGTTTGTGAATTGTTTCTTGGGTAATCGCAGCTTCTGAGCTAATATCCACTTATCAGTCAGTGTATACCATGTATGTTCTTTTGTGATTGGATTACCTCACTCAGGATGATATTTTCTGGTTCCATCCATTTTCCTAAGAATTTCATGAATTCATTGTTTTTAATAGCTGAGTAGTACTCCATTGTGTAGATGTACCACATTTTCTGTATCCATTCCTCTGTTGAGGGACATCTGGGTTCTTTTCAGCTCCTGACTATTATAAATAAGTCTGCTATGAACATAGTGGAGCATGTGTCCTTATTACATGTTGGAGTATCTTCTCGGTATATGCCAAGGAGTGGTATAGCTGGCTCCTCAGGTAATAATATGTCCAATTTTCTGAGGAACCAATAAACTGATTTCCAGAAGTATTATACCAGCTTGTATTTACACCACCATTGGAGGAGTGTTCCTCTTTCTTCACAACCTTGCCAGCAACTATTGTTATCTGAGTTTTTGATCTTAGCCATTCTGACTGGTGTGAGGTGGAATCTCAGGGTTGTTTTGATTTGCATTTCCCTGATGACTAATGATGTTGAACATTTTTACCTTGGGATCCATCCATATACAGTCACCAAATCCAGACACTATTGTGGATGCCAACAAGTGCTTGCTGACAGGAGCCTGATATAGCTGTCTCCTGAGAGGCCTACCAGTGCCTGGCAAATACAGAGGTGCAGGCTCACAGACAATCATTGGACTGAGCACAGGATCCCCAATGGAGGACCTAGATAAAGGATGCAAGGAAATGAAGGGTTTGCAGCCACTTAGGAAGAACAATATGAACTAACTAGTACCCTCAGAGCTCCCAGGGACTAAACCACCAACCAAAGAGTACACATGGTGGGACTCATGGCTCCAGATGCATAGGCATCAGAGGTTGGTCTTGTCAGTCATCAGTGGGAGGAGAGGCCCTTGGTCCTGTGAAGGCTCTATGTCCCAGTGTAGGGGAATACCTGGGCAAGGAATCAGGAGAGGGTCTGTTGGTGAGCAGGGAGAGGAGGGATGGGATAGGGGTTTTTCAGAGGGGAAACAAAGAAAGGGGATAACATTTGAAATGTAAGTAAAGAAAATATCTAATAAAATAAATGGAAAAAGAGTGTGGTGAATATATATATTAAAAAATTAATCCAGAGCTGAAATACAGAGGTAAAGAAAAATGATAGCCAGAAAGGAAAGATCAATGTAATTCAAGTGATAAAGTGAAAATCATTAGACAAGTCTTGTAGAAAAAAGAAAAATATATGAAAAGAAAAGAAATGTTAATAATATCCAAAGGGGTTTTCAAAGAAATAGATAGGGATTATGTATATACTAATTAACGCGAGGATAATGAAACCCACAAAGACTTTGAAATGCCTATGATATTGACCTGCTTTCTAAAATCATCTTTTAATAACAGATAAGTTTTTAAAAGAAGACAAGGTAGAAAATTGAAGCTGAAGTAATTAGGATAGAATAAAGATCTCAGCAAACAGGAGGGCCAGGGGACAGGTAATTTTACAAGTCAAGTATCTTGTTTTTCTATTACAAAATCCAGACCCTTGATTAACACACACACACACACACACACACACACACACACGCACACGCACACGCACACGCACACGCACACGTGCACACAAATGAAAATGAAAATGAAAATGCATGTAAACACCCCCCCCCCAACACACACATTGGTTTGATGCAACAATTTTAAAATAGAATAAGAGTGATAATCTATTTGGTAAGCTTACTTCCCAGTGATGAACTGAGTATTATTTATTTTCACAGGTATCTCAAGAATAGAAAATAGAAAAGCCATAAGCAAATGAGGCTGTTTTCTTAAAGAGGAAGTACCTGTCACCTCAACTCTTAGTGAAATAAGAAGACAAATTCTAAGATAGATATTGGAAGGCATCTAAGGGATAAATGAATTATGAAAAGCAAGCAGTGTGATTTTTACAGAGGAAAAAATCATGCTAGGAAAATTTAATTGCTTTCCCCTCCTCCTTGGAGCAAATTATGAGACTAACAGATGAAAGCAGCCATGAATGTGTGGTATCTTCATTCCAGCACAGCCAAGTGATCACATATCTCACAATGTTTACTTAAAAACTAGCTTGAATCAGCTTAGACAGAAACATTTTTTTTAAATGTAGACTAAAAATCAGTTATAGTTTCACATGAAAGAACAACTTTCCTAGGAGAGAGGAGGGAGCCAGGGAGCTGCCACAGAGGTTAGTGGTAGGTCCAGTTATTTTTAAACAAACTCATTAATGATGGTAACAAGAAAGCCAAGAGGATGCTAATTACATTTACAGATGGTACAAAGTTGAGTAATAGTGTACATATCCCCAAGCTCAAGGAGCAATAACGAGTGGTGAGGGTGTTTGATTTATTGTCAAAATTTTATGTCACCTCCTTCAACTTGAAGATTCACCAGGGGAAAAAAAATTCTCAGAGCATATAGAACGCTGAGACCAAAGGTGGGTGTAGCAGCTGCAGTAGAAGCTATTAGTCATCATTTATTTTACATGCACAGGTCTGAATGTACTTTGGAGTTTATGACTCCTTAGACTTTAAAATATTTGTATATCAATAATTTAAAAAATACTACAAATGGATACTACGTCTAATCTCATATTAGGGGAGATTTCATAAAAGTACTAAGCCAACAACCTGAAGATACTTTTCTTGCATGAATACAGAGTGCCTATATTTTGGTACTCATCAATCACATGACTTCAGTGTTATTTCCTTTTTGTGGTGCTCTGCGTACACTAAAAAGACATGGGATTTTGAAGCAATTTGGACTTTGTGTTTTCAAGTTAGAAATAGTTTCACATTTCACTAAAATTAACTAACTTATTGGCTTTCAAATTAAGTAGTAGTTAACATACTTACTATTTAGTTATAGTTATAATATATACTAGTTCTGTAGATTTGTTGCCTCATAGCTACCACTTTTAACTTTCTGAGCTTTTTATATGTCTTTTTCCTCTCTCACATTCATACATCCCTGTGTGGTTGTCTGAACTTGTGCTCTATACAAGAAGCACTCGAATGTCCACTTTTCCATCATATCCCAAGACATTTTCAAGCCTAATTCAATTGACATACACTTGTGCTTTAAGTACATTTTAGTCTTCAATAACACGCTAAGAAAAATGAAAATGTTCCAGGAATAATAGCAAAGGGAGAGCCATGGCAATATGATGTTAGTACCAGCTCATTTACCTAACAGGCTAGCTCTATCTTTAAATAAGTTTCATTTGTTGATGAAATCTATTGCTACTGACTAATTTTCAATGTAGTCACATTTTGTAAGTAAATGGTGAGAGATTATAAAGAGAATTACAGTATGACTTGAAAGATTCAGACTTTTACAAATAATTTCATATCAGAAGATACCACCAAAAAAAAAACATTATATGATAGCAGGACACACTTTCAAAGCATTATTGTAACACTGAAAAGAATTTTCAAATTAAAGAGACATCAATATTTGGTATTCAAAACGGTAGACACAGGATGATTCCAGCCTCATAGTATGGTATATAAGCAAAAATCCAGTAGGAGGTTTAAGGAGATTTTATTTTTTATTAAAAGTTATGTTTATGTGACTCCTAATAGCTAAGCGATCTTTAATTTTATTTTCACATTTCTCTGGATGTTTGAAATCCTTCATTATCATTTTTTATAAAAATTGTATATAGCTCAATATGTAAATTTGAATGCATATCATGTGACATGAACAGAAAGGAGGGAAAAAGGCAGCAAGAATCAAATATTAATCATGTAACCTGAAGCTACTGGTGTTTTTAAAGTAAACAAAAAGGATATGAAGGTCTTAGAATTTAATAACTATGGCAGTTTGATGTAATGTGAAAGCATTCACACAAAATATGGCTTTAGCATTCAGAATTTACTTAGTAGGAAAAAGGACTTAAGTTTATAGAAAAATGGGCAAAGGCTGGGAAGTTTGTTCTCAGATTGGTTTGTCCTTTTGAAATGTTATTGATAGTATGAGATTTTTTTGATCATTTGTATATATACAAAAGTATTTAAATCCATAAAATTTAAAGAGGATATTTACAAAATCAGAGTTTTGTGATCAAACTTATCATTATATTTTTAACATTTAAAGTTATATAAGTGGTTTGGATTAGATGTAAGAATATACTCAGGTCCTGTTTATTCAGACATGTTGACAGCACATCCTGGGTAAAAGTTTTACATCCCTAGGAGATATAATCTCAGAGAAAAATTTGTTCTTTAAGGTACCAATCTAAAAAGTTAACAAAATTTTTAATAAGTAGACACTTGAAAACTTTTGTTGTCTTCCAAACAAACTATTAGCCTAAAATGTAAGTTAATTCTATTTGTGATAAAAGAAGCTCACTCTGTGTTTCTATGTCACCCTATACAATGTGAGATATCCATAAACTTGTTCTGTTTTTAAATGAGCTGGATATATGTATGACATAGAGGAAAATTAAGAAGTTGTGTATACAAGTCAAAGCTTCCTTGTATTTTGGGTCTTTTCTTTATCAGGGTAGAGAAAACAGGAATGTGTATCTACTGTGGAATATGAGGATATTCATTTTACCTTTACCTAAGAGGATCTTGATCTTGCTTCGAGTTTGTACATATCTTGTCTAAGAATGACAGCAGGAAAGTTACCATTTCTAGACTAATGGTTTAGAAAATAGGAATATGACAACTGCCACTCAGCATGAGACAACCTTTTTGAAATATGCAATATGGAGCTCTGAGTGCCACCACTGCTGTATCACACAATAGAATAGGCACAGGACTATATTCCTTTCCAAACTGTCAGATTCTTTTAGTGAAAATGCAAAGAAATTAGTTATTTTCTTTTATTTTCGGTGGCAATTTTTTTCCAACTCGTCTTTCACCCTATACAAATGTTGGTGTGTACATTTAAGACACTCAAAATGAGAGTATGAGTCACATGTAAAGAACAAATTGTCACTACAATGAAGCAGTTTATCATATCCAGAAGAGATAAGTTCTATTTCATCCTAAATGAAGTGCAGTCTTAACCTATGGTCACCATGGCATGGCTCTAGAGCTGATTCCCTGTATCTGGCACATTGACCCTCTGGCCTTTGCGCTTCCAGCCTCTCCTCACTCTCTCAACTTGGTAACTACCATTTTGTTCTTAATTGTTGTAGACTTGATTTTAAAGAATTCACAGGTGAATAAGTTCATACAATACTTTCATTGGTATGTCTACTTATTTATTGGCATAATTTCCTCTAGAAAATGCTAAGATCTTATCCTTTGTGGGGTCTAATATCCCATTTTATATATACCTCATTTCCTTATTCAATCATCTGTTGCTGTGTAGTTGGGTTGTTTTCATATCATGGATACTGTGAGCAGAACTGCAGTCAAAATGATAATGTAGGCACATTCAAGAGTAGTGATTTGCCTCTCTAATCCAGAGAAGTTTCTGGATTATATTTATTCCCCAGGGAGAGTGGATTGCATACTTTAAATCTACATTACTATGCTTATCATGTGATTTCTTAATATTTACCACATCTATCCCAAAGCTACTTAATTCATTTTCTAAATGTCTCCAGATACCCGATGTCTTACTTTCATGATCAGGACTGGGAGACTTTATTTTTAGTTATTTACTAATTAACTATTTAAAGGCACATGGTCATTTTTTTAAGTTTGCGGCCAGATTGTTTTCTGAAAATTTTCGAATCTCTGGTTCTTAGGACTGGGTTAAGGTCACCCCCCAAACTGTAACTTAGACACCATTAAGGAAGTGATCAATGCAAATGTCTCATTTGGAGTTTTGATCTACATTTACATGAAACCATCCTCTTTCCAAGTGTTATCAACTGTGGCAATGGCGAAAGTTTCCTTAAGAATTGTAAGAAATTTCATGATTCTGGACCACTTCTTATTCACTCATTCTATTCACTAACCTACAACATACCATTAATGAAGTTCTGCAACTGATTTCAAAACAATGAAAATATTTTGTTTTCAGGAGCTCTCAGCACATTAAGAAAGTAATTTACAACAATAAAGTAGAATTCAACATGGAAAACAAAAAATTACCTTGTACCATCTTAAAATAAAAAAAAAAAAAACAGAAATTGAACAAAGCATATAAAGTTTACTATACTTTAATCAGATGATAAGTGAAACTAACCAGTACAATAATAATTCATGATCTAGACAAATGGTAGGACAGAGATAGATATTATCTATATTTCTATTAAGAGTTACCAATAACTATTCATGATTATACATAAATTATAAGAGCACACTCATGTATATAAAATGCATATCAAATAACCATAACTGGAATTCCAAATTGGTGTCTGATAACTTATTCCAATGGAACACATTGTTTCTTTTCTTAAAACAGAGATCTTTTCTTAGTACTCATTTCCAGTTGGATGTTTTAAATAGACATGGCAATAGAATGCAAGATGAACAACTTTTATAGCCCTCTGTTCCCCAAACGCTTCTCCTATCCTTTATGTAGAAACTGATGGTGTATTTTAAACAAATTTTAGCATTTTTATTTAACATTACCTTTAATATCTTTAGTGCCAATTCATTAACGATTTATGTAATTTTGACCCAAATCTCCTTGTTCTTAGTGAAATTCTCAATGCACAATGTACATATTTGGTACTAATTATAATGACACTTTTCCTTTTTTTCTCTTACTAGTAAACTTATTTAGCCCCTGTGTTGATAAAATGGAATTAACTTCCTATAATGGTAGATATATACTAATTAGCTTTATATCTTGGAAAGTATTAAATTTTTTATTATTATATTCAATATTTTCTTTAATGCTCAATATCTGCTATCTAACTGAAATACATCACTTCTCTTTAAATTATATATATATAATTTACATATACACAAGTATATATACATATACATGTAGATAGATAGATAGTTAGATAGATAGATAGATAGATAGATAGATAAATAAAATTCTTTATCTAATACTAAGTGGTGAGCCCTGAAATCATACACATCAGTAGCTGTATATAGACAAAGGGAATAGTAACATTCTTGATGTTAGACATTGTAATTGGGGTAAGATAAAATCTCAGAGTATTTTTGATTGCATTTCTCTAATGACTAATGACAGTGTAGATTTATAGATGTTTCTTACCTATAAGATCCATACCCAGCCAATTATTTTAAAACTTTAAAATAATATTTTATCACATATATACAAATATACACAGATTAAAATAAATACTAAACAGTTACTACAATGCATTCTCTTGAAATAGAGATGAAGCTGTTGTTTTGGTAACTTGCAGGGTTTTTTTTTTATTTTAAAAAATACTTCTTTTAATGTTTGAGACTATAATATAGTCTAATTTCCTCTCCCGTTCCCTTTCCTGGATCTAAATACTTCCACATACTACATCTTGCTCTCTCTAATTTACTGCCTTTAAAAAAATTCATTGTTGTTTTACACACACACACACACACACACACACACACACACACACACACACACATGATTCAAATGATATTATATATCATTTAAAATGGTACCTATGAACTACAGCAATGACCAGCATGGAATAACCATAAGAACTGTGCAATACTGATATGCATACCGTGGCAGTGACCAACAGCTCTCCAATTGGACTTAAGACATAGTCAGCAAGAGGGAAATTTTGTAGGATGCCAGAAACTGAGCCATATACCTAGGAATTAAGCAGTCATGGATCTTGAAGGAGATTCTACAAAATTCACATTACTAAACTATCATAATCCTTAACTACATACTAGACATATGCCCTTCAACCACAAATAAACACTGTCCTTACCCCTTATCTAGGAAACATTCTCTTTGGATACCACTATAGAACTACACGGCCAATCAAAATGCAAATATATTGAGGCCATCCCCACCTGATACATATAGAATATAACTTCTTCAAATAAAAGTCAGAAATTATTGTGGAAGAGCAAGGGTTAGAAATAATGTAAGATATAGAGAAACGGTTTTCTATGAACTCATGTCTCCTAGTAATGTCAAAAGCTACAGCCATAAAATATCACAATCATGATTCATTAAACATGAATTGAACAAAGACTTTGATGGTGGAAGGTTTATGAAAATCTAAATTTATACAGAAACTACAGACAAAGAACTCAGGGTTTAAGAAACATTTTTTTTCTTTCAGAGTTCAGCATTCCAACTGCTTATCTGGTGCCAACTGGTCATCATGAAAATATATGCATACAGATAACTTTATACTGATGGGACAGGTTTGATTTATGTACTTAAAGACACGTATTAGTATGGAAGAACAATGAATAAAGTGATACTTTTGAATCTATGAACCACAGCATGCAGAACTATTAGTTGATTTGCTCTGAAATTTTGATGGTGCTTCCTAGTAAAAGAGAGCTAGTCCTCAGTGAGGATGCCTTCAGGTCCCTTACAGCTCATGGACTTTTTTACACTTGTACCTAAAGTATATGATTTCTTACACACTAAGGACTTACCTTCAACCTCTGAGGGTGGAGCAAACAAACTACTAAAAATATCTCATAATGTTTTGTGGTGGGGGGGTCTCTTGAATATTTCTGACCAAGAGCTCAAGAGTGCTTCCCATATTTAGCATTGAGGTTTTGCTAGATGGTCCATGGCTCTTGGGAGGTGTACTGTCAGTCAAGTAAGAAATTTTATTTAAACTACAGATGTATATTTATTTACTAAATTATATTTATTAAAATTATTTTAAGTAGTTAATAATATCATTCTTTATGACTTTTGCAGACATTCTTACAGTTCTTTCTACCTGCTTCTTTTCTTTTTCTGCATTTACCTTTCTCCCATCCCTCAATGGAGCATGACCAGTTCCTCATTAACCCCTTAATATAATTTGTAGCCTGCTATTCTCCTGTATCCTGTTCAATCATGAAAATGGTCCCTGTTTCTTCTTTAGTTCCTGCAGTTACTGAAGACATACACTCACATCTAAAGGTTAGGTTTATGCCATTAGTCCAGAAGTTTTTTATTCTATGCCTATAATTCATAGACTTTGTCTTCTTGTCATATCTTGAAGTTCTGGAATATTTTGTGTGTGTGTGTGTGTGTGTGTGTGTGTGTGTGTGTGTGTCTTGAAGTCATACTTTTTGATTGAGTGATTCAATTCCTCAGCTTTATTTTGAAGCCTTGATATTCTATTATCATCCATTCTACTTTCAAGGCATCCTCCCTGAGTTTTCTAATATTCTAATAGGGTTTTTGAGTTTTTAATTCCATTTCCATTTCAGTTTGATTTTCTCCTTTTCATGGAACTCAATTTCTTTTTCAGATTCTGACTATTCTTTGTTATCTAATTCAACTATACATTTGTCCTTTCTTATACCTCACTGAGAGTCTATTCCTATCCTCTTTAAAACTTATTACAATGTTTGTTCCTTGAATTATTGGTCTGTGTGATTGTTCTTTTAAATTCTGTACCATTTGGTTCTTGTAGATAATTATAACTAGAGAACATTTCTATAGTATTGTTATTGGAGGACATATTATTTTGGCTTTTAATATTGTGTGTTTGTGGGATTCTATTTATATCTGTTGTATCAAAGTATATTTATTTGTTTTTACACTTGGTGAATTTACAATCCGGTTTTAAGTTTTGGTATGTCAAACTTTTCAATTATTTAGTATTGATTTTTTTTAATTGCAGGAAATGATTGGTTTCAATTCAGTTGTAACCAATTAAGTATGAGAATGAGCTGTCCAGTTAGGTCTACCTGGGCTCCTGAGCAGGTTACAGTACTCAAGTTATTCCTAGAAGGATGCTGATGATGTAAATAGTCCAGAATCTGGAGCACACATATGGCTAGACTAGTGAAGCTATGCTATCAGAATTAATTATGCCTTGGGTAAGAGATGGAGTTAGAGGCTTATCAGACTGGGTGAAAACAACATAGTTAAATTTGTGGAAATGTGTAACTGTAATATTAACAGAAAGAGTAAATATAACAATTTACTCACCTCTTAACAATATTCATGAACTAAATGGTTTTTAGTTAAGAGTTTAAAATGTTCATAGTGTTAATAGACCATCTTGACTTATGATATTCTTCATAACCATTTATAAAGTATGAATATTAGGTTAGACTGTCACTTGTACCATTCTTCAATAAACTAATGGATTTTGGAGCATAACAAATCTCAATCTACTTGCATATTTGCTTGCAAACTAAGTTTAACTGGACAGATGCTGAGGCAATGGCCGTATAAAAGTACTTGTAAATATGTATTGCTTCAATAAGTTATAAACACATAAAGCAGAAGTCAAAAGAAAACAATAATTAAAGTGTAGAGTTTTTCATGTTTTAAATTATAGCAATAATCAAAATTACTCATCTTGTTTTTTTACTAGCACTTTGAGAAGTTCACTCGGTATGTTTTGATTAAGTTCATCACCCCAACTTCTTACCCCTCTTCTGTACAATAGTGACAGATATGGGTTGAAACTTGAGTTTTGAACACAGTCAGAAAGTGGTTGGTTAATTCCATAACATTTGTGCCACTCTTACAGCAGAGGCCATAACTTGAATTGTAGCACACAGGGCACAGTTTGAGGGGTTTGGAATTGAATCACACTTATCTGAAAATTCAGTCTAACATTCATAAAATAAAATGAAACAACAAAATAAAAACTAAGTGACACTTTATCTTTTTGAGTTTTGGTTACTTCAAAATTATACTTAATTTTGGGTCACCACATAGACCCAAAGAAGATAAATAAAAATGAGGCCCAAGCTAGGATGCTTGAATCCCATGTAAAAGGGAAACAATATAGTCATGGGAGGCAGAGGGAGGGAGGGACTTGGTAGGGAAGAATAAGGGAAATAGGGGAACAAGATCAGGCATTGGGAGAGATAGGAATGAATACCAATGGGCCAGGAAAATGAGTAGAAATCTGCAGATTCTGGAGGTAGGAGCTGTGGGTATTTCCTAGGAAGTCCCAGAGACCCACGTTGGAGGAAGCTCCCAGGAGTCAATGCAGGTGACTGTATCCAAAATGCTCAACATTGGGAATATGAAACCTGAAGGGATCACCTCTTAAAGTAGCCAGACAGGACCCCCTGTGGAGGGATGGGGACACCAACCTACCTACAAAATTTTTGACTCAAAATTGGTCCTGTCTAATAGAAATGCAGGGGCAAGGATGGAGCAGAGACAGAAGGAATGGCTAACAAGTGGCTGGCCCATTTTGAGACCCTTCCCATGGGCAGGCACCAATCCCTCACACTATTAATGATGCTCTGTTGGGCTTGCAGACAGCTAGCCTAGCACAGCAGCCCTCTGAGAGACTCTACACAGCAGCTGATTGAGACAGATGCCAATAGCCACAGAAAAACATTGGACTGAGATCAGGGATTCCTATGGAAGAGTTAGGGGAAGAAGTCCCTCAAGGAGATGGTAATCCCACTGGAAGATCAACAATGTCAACCAATTTGGAAACCTGGGAGATCCCAGAAACTGAGCCACTAACCAAAGAGCATACAGGAGCTGGTCTGTGGCCACCAGGGTCTGTCTCCCTACAGAGACTTGATGCACCAGGGTCAGGAACAACAAAAGGGACGGGCTTCCCACTCAAAGATGATGGGAAGGGGAGGAACTCTGCCAGGAGGGACTGAAGGAGTAGCATTTGGAATGTAAATAAATAAATTGATTAATTAATTAAAAATAAAATTTGCAAATATCATATTTAATTAACTTCAAATGCTGATACAGAAATATTTGACAGTCATGTAAAATATATATTTAATGTAAATGCATTCAATTTTATACATTGAAATCTATTTAATACTATACTAATCAAGATACTTTATAAAACATTGACTATCCCCAAAATTTTGTTTATAAAGATTTAAAGATTATTATACATGATCTGTGCAATTTATTTCTACAAAATTTAAACACAATAGTATTTGATTTTATTTGAATAGCTTTGAATCAATTTGATTACTATTATTTACACATACTCCACTATTACCTATGAAAATAACAAGTAAACTAATACATTTTATTTTCAATTCCATTGAATCTAGGATTCTAGATTCTAAGATAGTAAAATCTGTAATCAGAAATATGAAGATATAGTTTGCTTGAGAACTCATTCACTGGGGAAGACAAGACCTGATCATAGATGAGCTTAGTTATATAAGCTTTTCTTGTTAATTAGCATGCATTGTTTATGTGGTTCTACAGTATTGATTTATGGTACTGAATTGCTAAGAAATGTATTCCCAAGACCTCCTAAAAATTTCACACGAAATGTGTAACAGACTTTTTATTACACCAAGGGTAAATGCATTCTTATTCTATTTGTTTCTAATTGTTACATTTTGGAGATTTATTTATTTTAATTTTATGCATATTGGCATTTGCCTACATGTTTATTGGCAAACCATGTGCATGAAGAGTCCATGGTTGCCAGAAGAGGGTAGCATAGTCTCTGGATTAGTGTTAGAGTTCATTGTTGCCTGCCATGTTGATGCTCTGGAAAACTAGTGAGCTCTCTTAGTTGCTGACCCATATCTTCAGACTTACAACCAATAATTATAATAACAAAATAACAGTAGTTGCTTTTTAATCTATTTTCTGTCAAGTATTTTCATGTAGTCCTCTTTTTACAGCTCCACAATATAGGTGTTTATATCCTTCTGCTTGTGTGTGAAAAGCAAAAGATTTATATGTGTTTTGTGCTTACACATTTACTTACTAAATATATTGTAGAACAGAACATAAATCTAAATAAGTACAAATCAAAGTCTCATACTTCCAATCCTACATGTATAAGTGGCTACTATTTAATTTGTCATGCATGTTGAAATTTCATGACTTTCTTTGTGACTCCTTATCTCAATAGGTAAACAATTGTAAACAATCACATTCGAATGTGAGCAAAAAACGTACAACTGTTAACCCTGTTACTTTTTGTGAATTAAGAAGTTTTCTAATATAAATACTTGTTAAAATATAGGCATTTTTTGGGTTTTCTAATGCTTCCTCAGAATTATATTTAAGTATACACTTTTAAGAAGGACTCACCGTAAATAGTGCTGGTTGCAGGAGAACTCTCTGGATGTCCCTGAGCATCTTTTCAAAATGGCTCGAACATGGTACACAGGACATAGTGTAGAGGACACACTGAGCATATGGCAGAGGGGAAGACAGCACACTCTTATGAACTGAGAGAACAGATAATGCACAAAGGGACCATTATGCTGGTGTGTGGTGGAAGCAGGCTTTATATTATTTTTAAAGTTTCTAGAAAGACAGATCTTCTGGGGGTATTTGTCTTATCTTTTACATGGAGACTTGCTTGCTTTGACCTTAAAAAAGGTCAGAGAAATGACTTTGTTTCTTATCATAAAGTCTTCTACTACACTGTAAGGTTAAGGAATTGTATAACCCCAGTGTTGGGGAATGCCAGGGCCAGTAAGCAGGAGGGGGTGGAGTGGTGAGCAGGGGAAGGGAGGAGGGAACAGGGGTTTGTTTTAGTTTTTGCTTTTTAATTAATTAATTAATTAATTAATTTATATTTTGGAGGGGAACCTGGGAAAGGAAATATTGTAAATAAAGAAAACATCTAATTAAAAGAAAGAAAGAAAGAAAGAAAAGACTTTCCAAGGCAATAAAAGAATTCGTTGTTTCCTCCTTTGGCCCAAAACATGAATCAGGTACCATTTCTGTAACCAGTAAACAGAATCTTGTATTTTCTTTTTTGTTGTTATTGTTCTTTGTTTTTATTTTTTTGTTTTTTGTTTTGTTTCGTTTTGTTTTTGAGACAGGGTTTCTCTGTATAGGCCTGGCTGTCCCAGAGCTCACTCTGTAGACCAGGCTGGCCTTGAACTCAGAAATCTGCCTGTCTCTGCATCCCAAGTGCAGGGATTAAAGGTGTGAGCCACCACTGTCTGGCACGTTTTGTATTTTCAATCCTAGTGTCCAGTCCTAATGTCTTCTAATTCTGCTTCCTAATTCATTAGTAATGTTCTCTATTTTTTCTTTTCAGATATCCATTCCCATTTATTAAACCTGTCACAGTATTTTTATTATACTTACATTTCCTAATTGGTTAAGTAGGGTTTGGATAATTTTGTATTGGAAAGTTACTGTATATCTACTTGTAATTGTTAAACAATATATAATATTTTCTTGTTTCTTTACAAATAATGCTGTATTTTATTAACCTACCTTCCTTAGATAATTACTCTGATAAATCCCTGTAGCCTTTAAAAAAAGGCTACTCTTCTAGTTATATTATTCTTCATATGTTTTATTGCTATCTCTTATGTAAAAATACTTTATTATTCACAGAGATAACATTATGATGAACTAAGAAGAATCTTATATCATTTATCCTTAATAGCTGATTAATGTTGAAACCTTTCTAGATTTCCTGAGAAAGCTTCTCTTTAACTTAACACCTTTTGTATCCTTTGAACATCTGCCTACCATTTTTTAAATCTTAAATGTTTTCTTTTTGCTTACTCTTATAACAAAATGCTTTAGCCTTCTTACTCTGTTTTAGTGTGCTTTCTGTTTCCAGAAAGAGAGAAAGAAAGAGTGAATGAAAGGAAGTAAGAAAGATAAAAGAAAAAAGAGAAACTCCACTTAAGGAGGAGGGTTAATTTCTGTTTATGTGTTACAGTCTATCATAAATAAAGGCAGGAGCCTAGAGGGAAAACCTGAAGCAGACAATATGAAGGAACACTGCTTATTGGATTGCTCTTCCATGGCTGGTACAGCTTGATTACTTGTACAATCCAGGACCAACTGCCCACTGGTGGCACCATCCACAAATGGACTGGGCCCTCTCTTATTAATGAACCATCAAGAAAATGTCTCATAGACATAACCATTGGGCAATCTGATGAAGGCAGTGCTTCAATTAAAGTTCCTTGTTCTGAAATGACATGAGCTTATGTGAAGACAACAAAGACAAATCTGCACATCTGACACCTTTATCAATACAATACACAAAAACATCACTATTAAACGAAGATCTTTTTTTTTGTTTATCCCTGATGTCTCATGTTAATATTAAAGTCACAATATAAATCACAGTCCAAATTTTTGTAAGCCCTACAGTCTTTAAAATTTCAATCTCTTAAAAGGAAAGGCATGCCAGGGGAAGCTATTCTTATCTGAGAATTCTGTTTTTAACTTTATATCATAAACTTCCTTATTTTAAATGCATAATTCATAGAATTTTGATAAATTTGCCAAGTTGTGCAACCATCAGTTCTATCTAGTTTTAGACCAATTCTTATTCTAGAAATATCTTACTGAGATCATTTATATGCATTCAATGCACTCCTCCCTCTTAAATACTAATCTATTTTCTAGATCTATTGAGTTGCTTTTCTAAACTTTAATAGTGAATAAGTTCCTGCTATTTTACACCTGAATTCATTCAAATAGGAATTTATTGAGGATCATCATGCTATAGCATGAATACTATTTATTTTAATTTATTATTCTCTCATATATTATATCCTGTGCACAGTTTCTCCTTCCCCACCCCTTCCATTTCTTCCTGACATTTTCTAATTTCCCCAGACCTAACCTTCTACCTTTCCCTTCAGAAAATGGCAGACCTATGGGGAACATCAGCAAAACACAGAATAACAAGTTACAAAAAGAATAGGCACAAACCCTTATATCAAATCTGAAGAAGGCAATCTGGTAGGGGGAAAGGGGACCCAAGAGCAGGCAAAAGAATCTGAGACAACTTCCATGCTCATTGTTAGGTGTCCCACAAGAACACTAAGTTACACAACCATAACATACATTCATAGGACCTAGTTAAAACCCATCCAGGCTTACCAATTACTGTAAGCCACCATGAGACCTATGTAGGCCCTGTGGGCTTTCTTCTCATCGTGTCCTTTCTCTTGTGGCTCCTATAATTTTTCTTTCCCCTCGTCCATGGGTTCTCCTGAACTCTACTGTAGTGATAATTTGGGTTTCTTTAAAAACACAGAAATATTATAAGAATAAAGTTTTGGTTTTATTCCATTGTGGGGAATGGGCTGCTTCAGATTGCCCCCAGCAGGTGGCTATGAATTGCTCCATGCTCTATGAGAAGAATGGTTTTGCAATCTGAAGATAGGTTCTACTATTAAGTGACATTTGTAATCATGGGAACATTTCAGAGGGTATGTAATGGTTAGGGACTAGAGTGGTGATGTTGGTTATTGTTGGTCTGTTGGGAGGGATTGTGACTGTTTTGATAGTTTGATAGCAGTAGTTAAAGGAGAAACAAAAAGAAAGGAATTAGATCCAAGAATCTCTTTCTCTTCTACCTACGGTTATGGCATTGATGGGCAGAATAAAAGTAGAGAAGAGTGGAAGAAAGAGGAATCCACAAAGTAACCAGAACTCCAGTTATAGTCCATCCTGTGTTTGCCTGTGGGTCCTTGCATCTGTTCCCACTAGCTGCTGGATAAAACACCAATGATAATGATTGGGCAATTGGGTTAGGCACAAAACTATAAATAAAACAAAATATAATTAGCAATCATTTTTTATTAGATACTTTCTTCATTTACATTTCAAATGATATCCCCATTCCCAGGGGATATCATTCCCAGTTTCCCCTCTAAAAATCTCCTATCTCATCCACCTTCCCTCTGGTTCTATGGAGGTGCTCCTTAACCCACCCACCCACTCCACCTAACTGCCCAAGCATTCCCCTACTCTGAGGAATCCAGTTTCCACAGGACCAAGGGTCTCCCTTACCATTGATACCAGATAAAGCCACCATCTGCTACATATGCAGCTGGAGCCATGGGTCTTTCCATGTGTATTCTTTGGTTGGTAGTTTAGTCCCTGAGAGCTCTAGAGGGTCTAATTAGTTGATATTGTTGCTATGGGGTTACAAACCCCTTCAAGTCCTTCAGTCCTTCCATAAAATCCTCCATTGGAATCCCCATGCTCAGTCCGATGGTTGGCTGCAAGCATCCACATCTGTATTAGTCAGATTCTGGCAGAGCCTCTCAGGGGACAGATATTACAGGCTCCTGTAAGCAAGCACTTCTGAAGAACTGCCAGACTGATTTCCAGAGGGGTTGTATCAGCTTGCAATCCCACTAACACTGGAGTGGTGGTCCTCTTTCTCCATATCCTTGCCAGCATCTGCTGTCACCTAAGTTTTTGGTCTTAGTCATTCTGACTGATGTGAGGTGATTTGATTTTATTTACATTTTCCTGATGACTAAGGATGTTGAACATTTCTTTAAGTGTTTGTCTGTCATTTGATATTCCTAAGTTGAGATTTGTTTAGCTCTGTACCCCATTTTTAATAGGGTTATTTGGTTCTCTGAAGTCTAACTTCTTGAGTTCTTTGTATATATTGGATATTAGCCTTCTATCAGGTGTAGGATTGATAAAGATCTTTTCCCAATCTGTTGTATGCCAATTTTTCCTATTGACAGTGTCCTTTGCCTTAACAGAAGGTTTGCAATTTTATGAGGTCCCATTTGTTAATTCTTGTTATCAAAGCATAAGCCATTGGTGTTCTGTTTAGGAAGTTTTTTCTTGTGCCAATATACTCAAGGCTCTTTCCTACTTTCTCTTCTATTAGTTTCAGTGTGTCTGGTTTTATGTGGAAGTCCTTGATCCACTTGGACTTGAGCTTTTGAAGAAGTCAAAATATCACTATTTGCAGATGATATGATATGATATATATTTAAGTGACCCCTCCCAAATTCCATCACAGAATTCCTAAACCTGGTAAACAACTTCAGCAAGTGGCTGCATATAAAATTAACTCAATCAAATCAGTAGCCTTCCTCTACACAAATAATAAACAGGCTGAGAAAGAAATTAGGAAAATGATACTCTTCATAATAGTCATAAATAATATAAAATACTTTGATGTAGCACTAACCAAGCAAGTGAAAGATCTGTATGACAAGAACCTTAAGTCCCTGAAGAAAGAAATCATAGAAGATCTCAGAATATGGAAAATCTCCCATGCTCATGGACTGGAAGGGATTACATAGTAAAATGGCCATCTTGCTGAAAGCAATCTACAAATTCAATGCAATCCCCATCAACATTCCAACTCACTTTTTCATAGAGTTAGAAAGAGCAATTTGCAAATTCATTTTTAATAACAAAAAACTCAGGATAGGGAAAACTATTTTCAACAATAATAAGGGAAATCACCATCTCTGACCTCAAGCTGTACTACAGAGCAATAGTGATAAAAACTATATGGTATTGGTACAGTGACAGGCAGGTAGTTCAATGGGATAGAATTGAAAACCCAGAAATGAACCACACCTATGGTCACTTGATATTTGACAAAGGAGCTAAAACCATCCAGTGACCAAAAGACAGCATTTTCAACAAATGGTGCTGGTTCAAGTGGTGGTCAGCTTGTAAAAGAATTCATATCAATCCATTCTTAGCAATATGTTCTAATCTTCTGGCTTCTTCTAATTCTCTAGCTCATTTTGTCTTCACCTGTGTCTAGATTTTTCTGCCACCTAACCTTGTAAACTGTCCCACTGAAAGTGTCACATACACTCATCTTTTCTTGCTCTGCTCTACAGTAACCTCTCCTTCCTCTCTCTTCTCCTGAGAATTGGGTATATCCAATCTCTGACTCATTCTGTCAAATCTTTCTCTGATTCATTGCTTTGTCTGCTCTTCAATTAGACATCACTTTCAAATATGACTTACTTTCATTACTATGGATTAAAGGTGTATGGTAAGGACATGTCTGTATTCCAGCCAGATCATACTGTAATCCAGAGTGTGTCTGCATTCTAGCAAGACCCAGAAGGTCTTTGGCTATGACACTTGCAGAGAAGACATGTTGCTGGATTAAAATTCCTCTACACAGACATAAATCCACATACCTGTGGCCAGTTGATTTTTGATAAACAATCCAGAAATTTACAATGTAAATGAAGGAAGACTCTTCAACAAATATGCTGGTCTAAGTGAAGATGTGCATGTAAAAACATGTAAGCAAATCTATATCTATCTCCTTGCACAAAATTCAAGTCCAGTTGGCTCAAATACATCAATATAAACCAGGTGCACTTAACTTGTGAAAGAGCCAGTGGGGAATAGCTTCAAATGCATTGCCATAGAAGAAAACTTACTGAACAGAACACCAATAGCACAGGCACTATCATCAACAAATAACAAACTGAACTTCATGAAACAGAAAGCTTCTGTCAGGCAAACAACATTGTCAATAGTACACATTGATAGCCAACAGGGTGGAAATAGGTATTCACCAACTTCAAATCCAACAGAGGGCTACCTTTATGAAGAACTCAAGAAACTAGATATCAAACAAAATAATCTAATTAAAAAGTGGTGTTCAGTTCTAAACAAAGAATCCTCAACAAAGGAATCTCAAATGGCCAAGACACACTTAAATGTTCAACATTCTCAGCCATCAGGGAAATGCAAATCGAACAATTTTGAGATTGCATCTTACAATTGTCAAAATGGCTAAGATCAACAATACAGTATAGGTTATAGGTTATCCTGGCAAGGACACGGAACAAATGCAAAATTTTATTGGCACTGTCAAAATCAGTATGGTGGTATCTTAGAAAATAGGAAATCTATCTACCTCAAGATCAAGCTATTTGACTCCTAAGTGTATACCCTAAGGACGCAACTGTCCTACCATAAGGACATTTGCTCAACTATGTTCATAGCAGCTTTATCATAGTAACCAGAAACTGCCTAGATGTCCCTCAATAGAATGGATAAATAAAATGTGGTACATTTAAGAAATGGAATACTATTTACCTGTTTGGAAAAAAATGACATCATGAAATATTCAGGCTAATGGATGAAACTAGAAATAAAGTCATCCTGTGAGAGGTAACCAAGAAAGATAGACATGGTATGTACTCATGAGTGAATATTTGCTGTTATACAAAAGATAACCATTCTACAACCTACTAAGTAACAAGGAGGACCCAAAAAGGGAAATATATGGGTCTCCTTGGGAAGGGAAAATAGAGCATTTTTTTGGGTAGACTCCAGGCTGGTGAGAATGAAAATATGAGGGATAAGGCAGGGAGCAATGAGATAGAGGGAGAGAGTACTAGGAAAAAGGACTGGAACTGGGTGGGGACCAACTTCAGGGCAAAGTGGTAACGTAGAGCAATGGAATATCTCTGGAATTTATGAGGATGACTCTAGCAAAATCTAGTAAGGGGGGATTCAGAGCCTTGACTGGTCATCTTCTATAACCAGGCAAAGATTCCCATGGCATAGCAGGGACATCAACATAGACACAAACATTTCTATAATTTATTCTGCTGGCAAGATGTGCTGGGGTAAAAGTGAGACAGAACTTGGGGGAGTAGCCAAGCAATGGCTGATCAAACTTGAGGTTCATTCCTTAAGAAGAAACTCACATGTGACACTAGCCAGGAATTAGATGCTGGATAGCCCAGAGACCTAACATAGAACCAAGTATAAGTGGCAAAAAAAAAAAAAAAAAAGAAAACCAAGCAAAACAAAAGTCAATAAAATGATTGCTAATTCCGAGCTTCTGGGTTAATAACCAGTTATCAGTAAGTGCATACCATGTGTGTTCTTTTGTGACTTGGTTACCTTACTCAGGAAGATACTCTCCAGATCCATGAATTTCCCTAAGAATTTCATAAATTCATTGTTTTTAGTTGCTGAGAAGTACTCCATTGTGTAAATATACCACATTGTCTGTATCTATTCCTCTGTTAAGTGGATATTAGCCCAGAAGCTCGGAATACCCAAGATACAATCCACAAACCACAAGAAACTTAAGAAGAAGGAAGACCAATGTGTGGATAGTTCAGTCCTGCTTAGAAGAGGAACAAAATACCCATGGAAGGAGTTGCAGAGACTAATTACAGAGCAGAGACTGGAGGAAGGACAATCCAGAGACTGCCTCACCTGGGGCATATTCAATCACTAAACCCAGACACTATTGTGGATGCCAGCAAGTGCTGGCTGACAGGAGCCTGATATAGCTGTCTCCTGAGAGGCTCTGACAGTACCTGATTAATGCAGAATTTAAAGGCTTACAGCCATCCATTGGACTGAGCACAGAGTCCCCAGTGAAGGAGCTAGAGAAAGGACCCAAGGAACTGAAGGGGTTTAAAGCCCCTTAGGAGGAAAAAGAATATGAACTAACTAGTACCCTCAGAGCTCCCAGAGGCTAAACCACCAACCAAAGAGTACACATGACAGGACTCTTTTAAAGCTCCAGCTCCATATGTAGCAGAGGATGGCCTAGTCAGTCATCAACAAAGAGGAGAGGCCCTAGGCCCCCCTTTTTTTCCCTTTTTTTCTCTTTCCTACTCCACCTCCAGAATTCCCTTATGTAGTGTTTTCTTTATTGTTTCTATGTCCATGTTTAGGTCTTGAACAGTTTTATTCATTTCCTTCAACTCTTTGTTCTTCCTTGCCTTTCTATAATGGATTTATTCATTTCTCCCAATCTTCTTGTTTCTCTTTGCTTTCTTCAAGGGATTTATTAATTTCTTCTTTAAGGAGCTCTATCATCTTCTTACAGTTCATATTAAGGTTTTTTTTTCTTGAGCTTTATCTGTGTTGCAATATCCATGGCTTGCTATATTAGTATAGGTGGACTCTGTTGGTAATGTATTGCCCTGGCTGTCGCTCATTGTGTTCTTATGCTGTTTTATAAGTATCTAGTTTTTGGGTCATGTGCTAATTCCTGAGTGTTTCTATGTTGAATGATTACCTTTTTTCCCTTGGCTTTTGTTTTATCTCTGGTCTTCTGGATTTGTGGCTTTTTGTTTGAGCAAGTGTTCCATACCTGAGTTGGAGGTTGGGACATGGTGAGGAAGAGGGTAGAGGGATTAGGTATACGGTTGTGGGAGTGGGACATGCTACTGAGAGATTGGAGCAAGTATATGGAAGGGTAGTCTAGCTAGAGTCATGATCACTGACATGGCCCCTGGCCCAATAGAGAATCTCTGCTTAAGCTTGCCAACCTGTTCTCTGGCTGACATGTCCCATATTTTATCATGCAATGTCTTTCTGAGTTGAAGGTGAGTCTTAGAAATGGGCACAGGCAGTGCAGGTGGAGTGGAAGTTTGTGTCTACAGGAACCAAGAAAGATGCAGGTTTCTAACTTTTCTATATTCTTCTCGGTGCCTATGTCTTTCTCCCAGTCTACTTTTCACTTTTTGCAGAAGTCTTTAATTCTCAAATGGTTTCAATTTCAAGGAACTCTAACATGTTAAAAAATTTTTCTTATTTATTTACTTATTATTCATTTAGTTTTATTTTTCTATTTTCTTTGGTTTGCTCTCATTTACCTAGTTTTTTAAAGTAAAATCTTATGTTGCCATTTTGAGATCTTACCTGATACAGGTCTATGCAGATATATCCTTTCTGAGCTGCTTCTGCACTTACCTTTGTAAGTATGTGATTTTTTTTTCTTCACTCAATTTTTTTGATTGTTTTCTTCATTCAATTAAATGTATTTTTATATTTTCCTTTTGTTATTTCTTTTTAAGTCCATTGGTAAGTAAAAGTTGCATTGTCTAATTTCTAATTATTAACACATTTCATGAACTGATTTATCACCAAGTTCTAATTTTTAAGTATGGGTGGTGAATTCTTAAATGTTTTCAATCTGTTTATCTTTCTTATGTCCTTTTTCATAAGATGGTTGAATGTCTGTACCTTGTGTGTTTTCTTTACATTTCATAAGAATTTGTTACTTTTGGATAACTATCTCTATAAGTGTCATTCAATCAACTTGTTTGATAGTGCTGTCTGGATTGATGCTTTGTACTGTTGCCGAAAGTGCTATTTTTGAGAGTAACACCCTCCAGTGTCCAGCTATTGTTAGTGAGATTGTCTATTTATTCCCTCCATGTTGTCATTTTGTGCTTTATGTGGTTGGAGACATTAACATCAGTTGAAATCATTTGGATAGTTACATCTTCCTGAAGAGCTGGTATTTCATCACAGCACACACGTCTTTGTTTCTACAGAGACTGATTTTCTTTGAAGCTAATTTTGCCTGGCATTAGGTTGTTTATTCTAGTTCTCCTGTAACAACTGTTTAACCATCAGCATTTTTACCAGTCAAGCAGTTTAGTGGCTGCATTCTCTTAGCCATGAACAACTCAAGTACTGTTTTCCTTACAACAATAGCAGATGCAGTGAAATGAGACAATTGGATGACTGTATTGTGTATTCATAGTAGTTTTATCTACAGCAGCCAAGTTTTGTAACAAGCCTAAGTTTACAGCATCAAGTGAATGTAGAGAATGAAGAATAGTGAGTTTGATACTGCTCAGACATTAACAAGAAATCCTTTCTTGAGTGACAACAAGCATATATGGATTTGAGCCACCTTGTAAAATAAAATAGATCAATTACAGGAAGGGCAGTAACATAAGTTCTCATTTGTATATGCAGTCTAAAACAAACAAGCCCACAGCAGAAAATATCATGGTGGCTATTAGGATTCTAGATGGAGATAAAGAGAATTATGAGTTATTATTAGTAGCACTAGTAATAGAAGAAATAGTAACTTCCTTAAGTTTATGATTCATACTATGATAACTAATTAATAATGCTGTAGTGCATATTTCAAAATAACTCCATAATTTCTCACCACACAAAATGATATTATAGATAGTAGATATGATACTTATTTTCCTTGTGAATTTCAAATGATGCACCTCATTCCCACTCATCTTTTCATCACTATTTGTCCTTTACCCTTGAAACCTCCCCTTGAAAGAAACAAAAAATAAAAATAATATAAAATAAATGATCTCACCATGGAAGCTGTTCTGTGTTCACAGTTTGTCATACAATATATACTTGTTTGCTCTAACAGCTTTACTTGCAAATGTTCATTGGAATGAGTCATTGATCTGGTTCAAGGCCTCTGGCTTCTGTCACACTATCTGGCTCCTACCCTGGACTCTTCTCAGATAACCTGGTGAATATACTTGGGACATGGGAAATAGCACTATTAGGAGGGGTGGCCTTATCAGAGGAGGTATGGCCTTGTTAAAAGAAATGTGTCACTGTGGAGGCAGGGTTTTGAGGTTTCATATATATACTCAAGTCTGGCCAGAGTGACACAGTCTACTGAAGACAGTCTCCTCCTTGCTGCCTTTGGATCAAAATGAAGGAATCTCAGCTATTCCAGTATCAAGTCTGACTGCTCAATACAGTGCTTCCCACCATGATAATAATGGATGGACCTCTGAAACTAAGCCAGTCTCAATTAAATGCTTGCCTTTATAAGAGTTCCCTTGGTCATGATGTCTCTTAATAGCAATAAAACCCAAACTAAGACACCCGTTGTTTCCCTGTGACATGAAGATCCTGCAAACTGGCCCCTTAATGTGCTCCAGCAGTTCATAGATGGCAGATGGGCCAACTCAAAGCCCAGAATCTGGGACTAGGTGGTAGCTGAGTTGTTAATCCTATCTACTCTCTTCACTTAAACCACCAGAGCCAGCTCTCCTGATTTGCCCTGGTGCTAGCTGGGGCTAGATCTTCACCAACCTCAGACATCAACATGATACCATGTGGCATTCAGGACCAGAGTTATCTGCATGGTCTTTGGTGGTGACATGGGATGTGAACTCATATTGCTGCAGCTCCATGCACACAGACATGGCTCTCAACGGCATCACAGGCAAGGACATTGCCATGACCTCAGGTAGTAGCACAGGCTACTCACAATCAAGTTATTCAGCACCATTCTCCTGGCTCTAGTTCTGCCTCATTACAGTACACGAACTGCTCTGCTTCTCTTTCTCTTCAATCTTTCTACCACATACTTGTTCATTGTAGTGCTGCCCACTAATGGCCATCAGTCGGCCGCTGGGTGTCTTCTGCCTTCCCTAGCCCCAATACTGCTGGCATGGCAGTGTGCAGGAATCTCTCGGGTGTCTAGATATGCTACTTTGATTCTACATTGTATTAATAAATCAAGATGTTCCTCATGTATACAATACTAATTAGCCATTTTGTAATTTTACAATGATAATCTAACTAAACAAATAATTCATCTTCAGTAATAACTATTGGGGCTCAATAACAGGTAAATACAATTAAAAGTAACATACAGAATTAAAGAATATTTTATTGTTCATTGCTTAGTTAATGAAATGTTCTCAAAGGACATTAGAAATAGCAAAAAATACAAATGGGTAAAAGTAGTTACTTTTCACTATTAGTATTATGATGCACTTAGTGTTTGTTCTGCTTATTTTATAGTATCCCATTTTCAAAAACATATAAAATTAAAAGTATTTATAATTTTAGAACTTTACATATATTGTTTGTTGATGTGATACATTTTTATATGTAATACTATGTGCTGTAAATGTTACATGTAAATATTGCATTTTCACATACTAAATAATATGTCAGCATAAATGATTCATATATTTAAATTTTAAAGACCATTTCTTATTGAGATCCCTATATCAACATACATGCTTAAACTCTACTCAAAATATAGGAAATAAGGATCAAAGTATCAATCATAGTATGTGTACATTTAAATGTATACATAGTATACATTGAAATATGTGCATTCCATATGAGTATCCTTATTCTGTAGCTAGGTAGAAGCGAATTACCATTAATCAAAACATGTAGTACAATATCTGAAATAAAGCCTGTGCTGTATGTATTGTCATTAAAAGCCCAGTGTGCCTTGAAAGTACTGTTTCATTGTGGTCATCCTCCAGATCTGGTTCAATGTCTTCCAGATACCACCAGATAGTCTTGCATAGGAACTCCTAACAGCATGCAAAATATGTGTATAGTTTCAAGAAAGAACATATGCCAGCACTCACAATGAAGGACAGCATGATGTCCCACTCTTAACCAAGGAGTTATTGACTGCTCATAGGTTCTGGGAGAGAGAGAGTCAATTTTGTTTGTTTATTCATTGTGTTTTGTTCTCTTTTAATGTGTCTGCTAGTACGATGATGACATTTCGATGGAAGGCAACGCATCCAAGAATATATATATATGTAACATCAACCTTTTTCCTTTGTGGGTAGCACAAACTGGACGCGGATGAGTTATTTTTTTTTTTAATGAGAATAAAAATGATTGCATAAAGTAGGTGGATAGGAAAGACATAGGATTTTTAAACATTTGGAGACTGGTGGCTAATATAAACAAAATACATTGTTTGAAATTCTCAAAGAATTAATAAAATTCTAATAATATAAAAAAATTAGAAAAAATTTCCACTGTGGCTTTAAATTCTACACTTATACAAGCAAATCATTCCATGTGAGATGCATTAAAAGTGGATATTTAAATTAAAATTTAAGTCAGTCACGTCTTAGATTATTATTTTAATATAAAGAAGTACGTCTAACAGAGTTCTAATAACATCTGCAACATTAGAGATGTGATATATTATTACTCTGTAGGAGTAAGATCTTTGGTGTACTTAAGGTCTGCCTTAATCTGTTTTTTTTTCTTGTTATAACTTAATGCCATAGACTTCATAATTTATAAGGGGTAAAGTTTACTTTGACTTTAAGGTCTAAAAATTGTATCTGGTGAAGCTCTACTTGCTATAATGTGCCATGTAATGATTATTCTTCATTGTCAACTTATGGGATTCAAAATATATTAGCAACAAAACTTTTAACATTTCTAAGAAGTTGTTTGTGAAAAAATAAAAATAGAGAGAATTGACACTGAGAATAGGAGACACCGTTCCATTGGCTAGGGACCTTAACTGAATAAAAAGAAAAAGTCAATTGCGTACCAACATCTGTCTCTCTGATTCCTGGTTGTGAATACAATGTGACTAGATCTTTCAAGCTCTCCCTCAAAGGGCTTCTCTACCATGATAGACTATGAACTAGAATTCTAAGTGAAAGTTCAAACATTAAAACTATAACAATCTATCTTTAATGAACATTAGATGATATGCTTTATTTTATTATGACTATGGTTATGAGTATATAAAAAGTCATATCATTTCTGGCTACTGGGCTGAAGTCAATGAAAGGAGGTCATAACATTATCCCTGGGCTGTGCTGATGGCAGTGGAGGTTAAAAGAAAACTCAGGAGACAGAGGTGGGTAGATAGCAGGGAAGACACCCAGAGACTTGCCCTCAGCCACACAACAGGAGCAGGCCAGGCCACAGACCTACAAAGACCTGCCTGAAGCCACACCATGCAGCATGGTAAGGTGAAGACTTTCACAGACCTGCCCAAAGCCATGCCACATAGGGTGGGCTATAGATACCTAGAAGCCTGCTTGATAGACTGAGAACATCGCCCAAGCCTACCAGCTGCCTGGCACTACTACAATGTCCAAGTTTGTGGTGGAGAGATGGGAGAGAAGTGGAATAGCTTGAGCATTGTGAAAGGGGATAGAGCTGAAAGTGCAAAGGAGGACAGAAATAGCCTGTTGTGAGTAGCCAGTCCCATCACCCATACCTGAGGGTATAGTGAAGTCCCAGACTGTGATGTCATTTCCAGTCCATTTCTGGTTCTGTGGCTATGCAGTGGCAGGGGTCAGTGTCAATGTCCCTGGCTCACATTACTTTTAGAGACTGTGGGGTTGTCCCTGGTCTGAGCAGCCACCCAGAACTATGTCAATGTCCAGGGTCTGTGCAGAATTGGTCCTGTTTCTCACTGGCTACAGTGCTCTGGAGAGCTGGCCTCATCTCTCATCAGCAACAGCATTCAGGAGAGTAGGTCCTGTGCCTTACCCAGGCTGCACAGTGGACATGACTCTGGTAGCAGGAGTGCTGATGAGCTGGCTTCAGAGTGCTGGGACTACCACCGACCTCAGTCAGGAGAGCTGACCTGAGGATGACCAGAATGAGTGAATTAACCTTGTCCCTTGCAAGCTATAGCACTCTAGAGAGTGGACCCAGCCACTTGCCTGGCAATACAGTAAAGGTGGCCTTGGTGGAGGAGGGAAAAATAAGTCAGCAATGAGGGAATGGGCACAGGAGAGCTAACCTAACCATAAATTTACTGTGAGGTGGAGTGGGTATGAGGTGATGCACTCCCTGTGATAGTCAAAAAATCTGGCTCCTAGGTCATGAGAGAAGCACATCTAGGCCCTGCCCCTCAATTATGGGAGTTCAAGTCATGTACTTCTCCTGAGCAACACAGTAGAACTGGCCCTCATGGCAAAGCCACAGGTGAGCCAGCCCCAAGGGTGTGATGGCCCAAAGGCTTGATGGCTGCAGCCCTTGGGGGAGTACTCACCTTTTATAGTTCAACTTGGCAGTGTAGTGGAGCTGGCTCCCAAGATCATGAAATCAGGAGAGCTGCCCCTGACTCTGGCTGATGGTGGCATTGAGTGGCCTAGCCAGAGTAGTGATGGAGAGCTTGATGTGGTGGTGTGGATAAGGGAGAGCCAGCAGCCTCATTACCCATGCCCAGATTCAGAGATTTGAGTTGGCTCAGCACAAAATCTACACCATCAGTGAACTGTTGGGGCACATGAAAGGGTTGGTCCTCTAGATCCAGAGCTGTACAATGTCTGTGACCCAGGGCAGCAACAGGATAACTAGGAAGACTTTGGCTGAAGATCCAGTATTGATAGTGTCACAGAAGTCAGACCAATGAGTCATTGCAAGGACCATTTGCATGTGAAAATGTGTAGATAGAGTTGTATATTGTGGACACACTGTGACACACTAGAGCTTCAATGATGAGATGTTTTCTATGCTTTCTTTGTTTCTTTGTTTGTTTGTTTGTTTTTGGGGGAGAGGTTGCATTGGGGGAAAGGCAAAGGGTGAATATGAAGAGATGGGGAGCTGAGTGGGACTGGAGTGTACGATGTGAAACTTACAAAGAGTCAATTAAAATTTTGTGTTTTTTTTTTAAAGTCCTATCTTAGATAAAAAATAGAAAAAAGAATACCAGAGTCTATAAATAAAATATTTAATCAGACATAAAAATATAACTGGAAAGATTTATAAATTATTTTTTCCATTGTAAATATCTGTTTAATTCTCACATTTACATACGTGATTATTAGTACTGGATGCCCCATAATGGAAATAGTGAAGTGATTACAGAGAAAATGCTCTGTACATAGAGAGGATGATTGAAAGTGAATAAGTAGTACACACACTGTAAGGGAAATCAAAATTATATGAGAACAGCACAGCTGGGGCATTTTAAAAGGTCAGGTGATGGCACGAATATTTGAATCATCTAAGGGCTGAAAATTATTCATTAAAAGTGGTATCATGGTCACAAAGAAATTGATATAACAAATAATATCATTGAGTTAAAAAGACATTATTATTGTACTGTATTTTTTAATGCCTTTCACCAGGCTATGATTTAGTTTCATATGGAGTACATATATCATCCAGAGCTTCCTTTATTTGGCCTTCATCCTCCCTGGGAGAATCTCCAGGATAGAAATATAGCCTAGTTCTGATCTTTAGCAATGGGATGTTGGGTAGTGATTAGACTATCAGCTTGTACCCTCTCTTGCCCTGTGGCTTCATGAACAGGGCTGAATGCATGTAAATGAGCAACACTTGTCTCTCAACATGTGTTACCCTACATACCTTCCAAATCTGCCCAAATAGAGTTTATCACCATACACAGCCCTAGAGTTTAAAATGTAACCAAGAGCCAAAATAAACTTCTTTCCAACAAATTTTAGTCTGAGGTTATGTGGTATACATGTTGGGGCAGAAGTTGGGATTCCATGTCCTCTGGCTTCTCTCTCTCAGGGTGTTCAGGCACCACTGCAAGCTAGGATGGAAGGACAAAACAGGGTCTGCATGATCCTGGTAAGGCTGGGAGTGAGTGCCAGGAGGAGAGAGAAGGCCTCTTCAGAGGTTCTTAATGTTACAGCTCTTTTAGATGAGGGTCTTTTCAGACCATCTTTATTGAATCAGTGCTCCCAGACAATCATAGCTTGTGAACATACTTTTTTTTTATTAGATATTTTCTTTATTTACATGTAAATTTCTCCTTTCCCAGTTTCCCCTCCA
>JADRCD010197750.1:37619-49393 GCA_019843815.1 Montemys delectorum
AAAAAAAAAAAAAAAAAAAAAAAAAAAAAAACAATCAATCAAACAAACAAAAACAACAAGAACAAACCCCTGTTGCCTCCCCCTTCCCCATGCCTGCCACCCCACCATCTCCCACTTATTGGCCCTGGCATTCCCTTACACTGGGGCACAAAACCTTCACAAGGCCGAGGTCCATTCCTCCTATTGATGATCAAATTTGCAATCCTCTGCTATACACATGCTGCCAAAACAATCAGTCCCACCATGTATAGCCCTTCCAGGGAGCTCTGAGGGTACTAGTTAGTTCATATTGTTGGTGAACATACTTTTATTCAAGGTGAACCAGGGATCTATATGAACCTTGGAGAGTGGAAAGGAGAATCATTGATTAGCATTAAAAATACTGTGAATACTTCCTTTTTGTTTGTTTGTTTGTTTGTTTGTTTTTAGAAGTACTTGCTGGACAGTTCTTCTCAAGAAGACAGGAAATTGAACTTGTAAGTATGCCCACATAGAGGGTATAGGAGGGTCAGGAACCCCAGATAAGGTTGGAGAAGGTGAATCTCTGCTGGTAAAGAGAGTCATCCATTTGCACCCAGCTTAGAGGAGCCTTCTGGTCACAAGAGACTAAGACCTTAATTAGTAGCATTTCTTCATAGTGTTAGTAGTTTTAGCAAGAGGAAATGGATCATTATAAGTGGTTAAGATATAACTACTTAGCTATTTGTAACAATCGCAACATTTCCATCATTCTTGGGAGAATATTGTCCTTAAAAGCTCTAGAGGAGATGCATAGAGATGAATTGATGGCAGCACTACTTTCTATCCAGATGTTTGAAAGTAGTGACTCATTATCTGAAGTTAGACAGGGTCATCTAAGCACATCTGTAGAGTGGGGTAGGGCAGAAAATATTATGTGAGCTTTTGTTTGGTTTAGGACCCAGGGACAAGGGACGAAGGAAGTACATATTTTACATATCAAAACAGACCTGGCCTCCAGATTTTCCCAGAATCCCTCAGTCCCTAAATGTCATACTCTGCCCCCAACCCTGAACTTTCTTGCCAAGGATCTGGGCTGTCCTTCCCCCAGAGGCTCTTTCCTATATAATCTAGACATTTTGGTCTCTCTCTCTGAGTCCATGTCTCTCTCTCCCTTTCTCCTTCTCTCTGTGTCTTCTCCCTTCCTTCTCTCTTTGTGCATACACATGGCTCTTTCTTACTTTCTCTTCCCCGTTTGCCCTCCTTTCCTCCCATAGTGACTTCACTGGCCTTGGTCTTTGGGACCCATGAACTTGCCCAAGAGCAGCTTCCCAATAACCTTATCTATATATAAACTAATCTGGCTTGAACTGGCTCGTTTCACCAGTGGGAAACAACCCATCAGCTTTAGCTTGTCCAATACTCACTTCTTCCACATGTAGCAACTGGGAAGCCTAGGTTTAGATCTAAGTCACACAAATGGAAAGCGATGATCATATGGTGGTCAAAGGGCAACTTTGTAGAGTTGGCTTTCTTTCAACTACTATGGGTCCTGGTGATAAATTCACATCATCACGTTTGGCAGCAGGCATATTTACTTGCTGAACCATGTCATCAGTCCTTCAACGATTTGTTTTAAAAAAAAATCAAACAAGCTGAGTCTGGGAGATGGCCCAGTCTATAAAATAGTTAGTCTACAAGTACAAGTCTCAGAATTCTAATCCCCACATAAAAGAACCAGTACTGAAGCATATACCTTTACTCTCATTATCTCAGTATAAGGCTATATAGACACTTGGCTCTCTGGGACTTTCAGAACAGCCAGTATAGCTACACAGGTAAGCTCCAGAGAGAAAGATCCTGGATTAAAAATGTATATAAGGTTCAGAAACCGTTAAAGGAAACACCTTACATCACAGTCAGGTTGCATCATGAACATCCATATATTTGCATGTATCTATATAAACACATGGAGAGAGAGAGAGAGAGAGAGAGAGAGAGAGAGAGAGAGAGAGAGATACACAAAATTCAAACTAACCCAACCACAACCAATCCAAAAACAACAAAAATATCAAAATTGAACTGTCTGTCACTGATTTTAGAAGTGATGCTATTTACTATAGCATAATCTCACCTTGACAGACCAGTCAGTTGACAACCTTATAAACACCTTTGAACAATCTGTTCGGAAGACAATGGTGACAGCTGACAAGCTTGAGACTTACCTTAAAATGTTTCAGACAACTGTGGTCACTGAGACGATCTGAGAAGTCACTCAAAGCAGTTTCATTTATTTTGCATTTTCTGTAGTCTGGCTTCCACTTTATGTAAAAATAAAGATCAGAATAATCCATCACTTGACAGAACGCCCAGCAGATGGACCAGGTCTAGTTTCACAGACACTGGTAGGGAAAGCAGTAATGGCTAAACTGTAAGTTCATTGCTGCACTGCAAAACTAATATTAGTAATAAAAATGAGAAAATGAAAAAGTACTAAACATTTTCTAAATTGTTGGAAGAATAAAAAAAATGTTACAAAGGAAAATTGAACTAATTTAAAGAAGGCAAACAAAGATCATAAACAGAGATTAAAAAATATTATGTGTAACAAACAGATGATACAGGGTAAAAACCTAATTACAGAAAGAAGTATAGGTGCTTTAGCAGATAAGTGTGTTTTCTTCTAAGAAAATGTCAGCATTCCCACCAACTGCAAATGTTGGGGTGATCACAGTGGGGTTATACCTGTTAATAATAATAAAAAAAATTGTTAGAGAAGAGTGTTCAAAATCAGGTATGTTTGGTTTGTAAGAGTCAATCTACACTAATATAAGGAAGCAGAAACCTGAAAAGGAAGGGAGAAAAATATTTTAGGAATTATCTGTCTATGGTAATAGTAATTTAAAAGTATTTAAAGATATAAATCTGAAACTGAGTCACTTTGTATGGAGTCTTTCTGGTAAGGAACAGTTCACTTTCTATGTCATCATAGATAACACAAGTGGATCTGAGAAGCAATGGAGAATGGACTATCATTATATAAACATGTTTTTGTACAATTCTCAGTTACTGATAGTCAAAGTCATGAAATCTAAAACGGTCTTCAGAAATGAAATACTTTTATATGATTTAGTGGAAATACACAGACTACACAATTGGAGAATATGTGCTACTGTAGTGTTATATTATATTGTTATGGTGTACCTGAAGAGAAAAACTTCCAAGATGCCTGACTAAGTCACATGGAAACTTTATTTATGGCTGACTGGCATGACTGTCTCAGGAAATGTTTCTAGAAATAGCCTCAACCTTGTTTGTTCAAGTTTTTAATGACAAAAACCACAATTGTAACAAATACAGAAAGGTATGTGCAGCAAGCAAGACATTTGTTTTTTGTTTGCTGGTTGTCTCTTTTTGTTTGTTTGTTTGTTTGTTTGTTTGATTGATTGGTTTTAGGTATTTGTTTGTTTCAGAAGCAGAGAGATTGTAATTAATTGGCCAGGCAGTTCTCATAACCGTGATATCACATTGTATAGGTATTTATAGCTGGGGTTCATCAATTAGTTTACTCTAACACCGACTAGTTTATACAAGATATGTTTTAGCAATCACACTATAGGGATACTTTCACAAGATGCCATAATTGTAGTTCAGTAGCTCCCACCATATTGATTATTTATAAATTTATTAAATAATCACCAAATTTTACAATGTTTTTGTGATTTGGCATGCACACTCACAAACATACACTTATATTCAATCCTCTTTTATACAAATAGGATGACAGATATGTGAATAGATATTATTTAATTATGTATTGACATATAAATCTATATTTGTGAAAAAAGAAGGGATTTTTTTTTGTTTTGTTTTGTTTTGTTTTGTCGCAGGCCGGCCGATCTGGGCCTCCTTCAACCCCTCGGGAGAAACAGGGTCCTAGTCAGGTCGATGAGGCATAGGCGAAGAAATGATGGCAGAGATGACACATGAAGTACAGGAACTGAATGTATTTCTTAAAAATGGCATCAGACTTTTACAGTCATTGCAAAAGAGAAATGATAAATCTGGCCGCTTAGTAATTAAGGTACATTTGAGGCCACCTGAAACACACTGAATCTAAAGCAGCAGCCATCTCCTCTGGATAGGCACTGCATCCCCCCCCCCGGCCCCCTAGCCCCTTCCCCCAGCCCAAGCTGGGCCCGGGGGACTGTGGACTGTATCCCAATCCAAGAGCGAGTCCAAATCCAAGAAGTCCAAGAGAGTCCAAGAGAGAGCACAAAGTGAAAACCTGGCTTAAATGATATACAGGAAACAGGGCAAATGACAAGAGTCACATAGATGGGCGGGGGTCAAAAGGATCAGAGTGCAAGACTGAAGTCACTTAGGCAAGTGACCACTACACAGGGTTGGTAGGTAGGATCACGTAGCCAGGTGTGAAGAAGGTGGAAGAGAGCAATGGTGCCCTCCCCGCTGGGGCTAATTTGGTATTCCTATACTAATTCTCTGCTTCTGCTGGAGGCAAGACTAGGAGAATCCGATCTAGCATTTCCTGTTTATTCTCTGGCTCTCCCTGGCTGGAAGCACGCACCTGGAAGTTCTGACCTAACTGTTCTAGCTAATGTCCTTGGGTTTCTAGTATGTAAAACAGTTCTGACTATTATAGGGCTGCCCTAAGGTATGTGCTTGACCTTAGTTTCTAACACTAAGGGCAAAACCTATCTGACAGGCAGATTCCTTGAGAGAAATTCCAAGCTAAGGATACCTTGGAATTGAATTAGGATATATCGGAAACATAGTGCTGGCCAGGAAACAATGCCCAATCTTAGCCATAAATGAATCATTTCTTGGGGTACCTTTATGCCTAAATATGAGGGCATGTTGACGATTGGAAAGACTGATCTGGAACACGTCTGAGTTAGGAGATGCCAGTGGCTACCTTGAATAGCCAAGAGGCACAGATACCCTTTTGGGTCCTTATTGCCTCTTGCCCTTGATCAGGTTTTTAAGCCCGATACTGCAGAAGTGACTGGCATAGATGAGTGTGCGTGGCAGTTTTTCAAGACAGGGTTTCTCTGTGTAGCCCTAGCTGTCCTGGAACTCACTCTGTAGACCAGGCTGACATAGAACTCAGAAATCCACCTGCCTCTGCCTCCCAAGTGCTGGGATTAAAGGCGTGCGCCACCACTGCCCAGCAAAAGAAGGGATTTTCTTACAGTTGGACATTCAATCATTTTATACATACACATATGCCCATATAGTCACATATACATACATTCATATATTCATAAATAAGTGTATCTTCATTAATTTATTTACCAATTTATCTATATGAGTCCAAAAATGTAAATAATTGTATTTACAGGTAAGGAAGGGACCATTTCATATCAATTTAAATATTCAGATTGAAAAATGTGGGAAACATAGACCAGGATTCTAAAGTTTTGAGCAATTTTGTACAATCCAAACATAAACAAGATCTTCATGAAGATATAAAATGCATTTCAGAATATTTGACATTTATTAAGAATAAAGACTATTCAAAAAACCATACATGTATGGTTTTATGTTTTAAAAAGAAATGTTCAAATAAGAAAAGCTAGAGCCCAAAATGTGTGCTGCAGGTCATTCAGATTAAAATGATTCATGAATTTAGGTGTATTGTGCCTCTAAGAAGTTTTGTATATTGTTTTATATATAGACCTTTAAAGAATTTGAGATAGGGTAGCTAGCAACTTTGGTTTGGGTTTCAACAATCCTTTCTAAAGTCTGTCTTCCTCTAGGTTTCTGAATGACTGGGCATACTTGTGAAAGTCTCCTAGACATTATGCCAAATCTCTTCTTCATTTTACTTCCTGTTCTTTACTGCCAGCAGGAAATCTCTAGGCAGGTTCAATGAACTATTGACAAGTACAAATTTTTCCCCCAGGCTCAAGAGCTGTCTTTCCTTTTCTTCCTTAGAGACGTCTATAAAAGATACTCTTGTCCTCTTACACTTTAAATTAGAGATGTGCCACCCAACACTGTTGACACCCTCAAAGGTAGCAGTTGACCAAAGCAGAGATAAGACTTGATAAATCAATACTTTTACCCTTACTTTTCCTAGATAGAAAGAAAAAAGGTATTTTCTAGGACTCTGTAACATTAAGGGATATTCACTCATACAGGATTTCAAAACAAGAGTGAATCTTGTAATAGATTATTTCATATCATGTTAGAACCCCTTACACATCCTTTCTAGACAAACTACCTTTAACAAAGCACATTAACTCAGGTTACCCACAATTGTGGACATCATGGTTTCTTAGTTTTCATCTTTATGTTCATTAATAAGTGAAGGGAATTTATTTAGAGAGTGCCTTCCTATAATACTAAATGATCAAAGAAAAATATATTATAAACTTTGATACCTGTTAGCAACATTGGGAATGGAAATAGCAGAGTAGGATAAACAGAAGAACTTTCCAAATTATACAACTAATATTTTAATATTTGGCATTACTTGGGGACTACTTTGCTTTTCTTTTTTTGTGAAATTGGCACAAGCTAGATTTGTCTGAAAGAGGAATCTCAATTGATAAAATATCTCTATCAGTTTGCCTGTAAGAAAGTCTGTAGTGTAAGATAGGATTGGTGTGGTAGGATACAGCTCATTTTGAGCTGGGCAGGTGGTCCTGTGTTATATAAGAAAACATGAAAAAAATCCTTTTTTGCCATGGGGAGAAAGGAAGTAAGCAGTATTGCATTATTTCTCCACGATTGTTTATTCATTTCCTGCCTTCAGGTGCCCATTTGAATTCTTGTCCTAGCTTATTTAAATGATGCAGTCTTACCTAAGTGTCGTTCAATATAATAAACTCCTCCTTCCTCCATGGAGGGTTTAGAAATGGAATTTTATCACAGAAATAGAAACACAAACTAAGACAGAAAAAAAACCATGATTCTTGAGTTCTAACTTACACAAAAATCAGTACCATATTATTGTAAATAAAGGCATACAAAAGGAAATTAGTATTTCTTTCAGATGAGAGTACACAAATGCCTTATTGACATTCAGTACATATCATAAAATCTATTAAATAGGCTGCAAAGTACAGTTGCATCCTAGGAAGAAGTCATATTTGCTCTCTTTTAGAATTCTAAGGCTTCAGAGTCAGGACAATTCTGAGATTCTGCCTGGAATAGAACTTATATTTCTATGTTTTCTAGGTCTTTTTAACTGGGTATATTGAACAGATTCTACTACAAATGCTCCTCACCCTCACACAAAGTCTTTGTATGAAGTCTGATTCTGATAATACCTACCTAAGATAAGATGCAAAAGGGACTTAAGTTCAAGATTTACCAAGCAACTGGATATTAAAACCACCCTGGTGCTTATATATCTAAGAGAAGAGATAAATATAAACAATAAAGGGAAGGAGACATAATATTAAGTGCTTGCAAGAATACAATTCAGCCAGAATTCTATCAGCATTGCTAAGAGAAGAATGTAATTTTGTGGTATTTGTTTAGTAGAAACACATGTCTGCCTCTGCCTCTATCCCTGTTTCTGTCTGTCTGTCTGTCTGTCTGTCCATCTGCACATCCACCCATCTGTCTCTCTCTGTATGTATGTATATATATATATATATATATATATATATATATATATATATATATATTTGCATACATATATATGTCTGTGTGCGGGTGTTTACATGTAGGTGTTCTTTGAAATGCAGAGAATGTTTAAGGCAGTGCTATATCTAATTAATGATATACATAGACACATATACATACATATGCTTACACACACATTTATACAGATATAGACAGACATAGATGCAAACACATTTCTATCTCTACCTCTATCTATATCATCTATTTCTATATCATCTATGTCTATATCTAATCTATAATCTATAACTATATTTATATATGTCACTCAGCCCAGGAGATTTTATATTATTCACCCATAAAGGATGAAAATTGGGCATGGAAGACTGATTTTCCTTATTCTTTTAGAGCAGAAGAAGTATAGTCTGGAAAGGTACACTGAAAATTCTACCATGTATTTGTAAAGCATAATTCTGGCAGTGGAAATTGACACTATAGAAAAGATTAGGTTCAGATAGATAACCATTGTTTATCTTCTGTGTACCACAAGGGTTTGAAAACTGAAATTATTCATTTTAAACTCCTGCAGCAGTGAACTTAAATAAGTGGCACATTTTTAGAGTAGTCATTTTAGTGCATCACACAAAGATATGCTGCCGTGGTGACATTAGGCAAACATTTGTTGTTCTATTTCATGAGATACCGTATTCAGATATTTTGCCTGTTTTTTCAGGCCTATGGTCCATTCATTTTCACATAGATATAGTAAGACTTTAGATTTCTTTTTTCTTTCCATTTTGATTAATTGTAGAAATAGTGAACTATTTTTTGCCTATTGCAAAGATACTTCTTTGGGACAAACTGCAATAATATCAGTTCAGTAATACTGAAAACAAGATTTTTTTAATTAAATGTTAAAATTAGTTGCCATGGAACTGTTGAAAAATCTAGAAGATAGATGAGAGTAAAGGCTGTTGATTGGAGTTCATAGTTCCCCAAGACAGATAATGCCAAAAGTCTAATTGACCAAGCTCCTGCCCAGACATTTCTGTTCATATCCTTACTTTGTTTTTCAGACTGTCGGTGGTGTTGCCAATCAGCAAAGCTCCTAGGCCCACCCAGGGATGCCTGCCTGTATAGCAACCACAACAGGCAGTGCATCGGGACACTCATGACCTTTCAGGGAGCAATCTACTTAGCCATTGAATATTAATGAGCATTCTTTATTCAAAGATGATGTGCTTCATTCCTTTAATTTCCATATAAACTCTTATGTTCCGACTCACGACAGAGCATTATTGTTTTTTTTTTTTCCCTCTGATCAACTGTTTTCCTTCTTCCATGTCTTCATATTCTCGGATCTACTCATGTGTGCTTGAATGTCCAACCCATACAACGAATCTGTGCTTTTCATAGCATTAACTTCATTTTTACTTTCAATAAAACTGGCATTCATAGGGCTCATATGTTAACTCGAGGATTGGCTTAAGCACTGATAATTCAAAGTTCCTCAAGTCAGATATGAAACCTTAGTCATGGTTAAAGTGTAGCTGAATTGTTAACTGGGCACCTTAATTGCAAATTTCATCTTACAATTAAAAGACACTGATGGTTTAAACCTTATCCAATCTTGATAAGCAAAATCATGTTTCCTTGCTCCTAGCACCACTTGTGGAAGGTGAGTCTGCTTCTGAGGTCCATGGGGCTATGGCTTTGGGGAGTACAAAGTAGTGACCGTAAGTCGGAGCCTGCTTTTACTGGTAGAACAACTCTCACTGTCTTATCTGCATCTGTTATGAAGAAAAATATATTACCATAGATCTTTTAAACCCAGACTAGACATTTGAACTGTCATTTTCACCTCTGATTTCCATCAAGGTTCATAAAGCTTTTAAAGGCACTCAGTAATGTATCCTGTATATCAAGACCCACAAAAGGCACCCTTTCTGTTCTACAGGGGTGAGAGGCAGAGCGCCGGACTCTTTGTAGTCCACAACCAGGGAGTTCAAAAGCACCAACAAAGGACTTTTATGCAGCCAAGGACTTTTTTCTATGACTTTTATTCTGAGCAAAATGTATTCAGCCAAGAAAGAATGGGAAATGTGGTCTTAAAATAATTTCTGTAGCAGAAACTGGATTTCAAATGATATAATGAACTAATGCGAGGGAAAGGAAAGGAAATAATTAGCTCAAACAAGGCATTTGATAGAGTTAGCAAAAAATAATTGATATACATTTTATGCAGCTCTTATAAAAAGGACTATATGGGTAAATTAACAGTCTTGATGGCTGTATTTGAAAATGTAGGTGCTTGTTAAATATCAGTGTGAGATCTTATACATAAGCTAGATTAATTTATATACTTTTGTCTCTTTATAAACCAAAGACTATGTTATTTTTAATGGCAGAGTTTCTATTTTCCATTTAGAACTACAATTTTAGTACACACATCTTCTCTATGATTTTACAGAAATGCTACAAAATTTATAAATTATGACAACAATGAAACTGTAAGATGTAAAACATTCAAAAGTAATTAAGAATTTAAAAAATGAAAAATTGATCTACCAGCTTTTTGAAAAAAATGTAAGTGGAAGTTAATGTCTGCTATGCTGATATACACCTGTAATTCTAGAACTTAAAAGGTAGAAGCAGGATTAGCAGAAGTTCAAGGGCATTTTGGGTCACACAAGTGTTTATCTCAATATTAGGAGCTAATTGGATACAGAAGTTCCAGTCATTTATTGAGTTGGGTAAGGAATTGTGTTGATCAGTCCATATTCCCAATGCAGACTCTCTCTCTCTCCTCTCTCTCTCTGTAGTGTATATATATATATATAGTATATATATATATTATATATATACTATATATATATATACTATATATATATACATATATACACACTCACACACACACACACACACATATTTGAATTAATTGCAGAGACTGGATACTGTTATGGTCCTGAAAATACTCACTTTCCAGGACTAGTGTTTTGGGTATGTCATTAAGTAGCTTTGCCCTCCTACCTGTGCTTCAGGCAGAAAGTTACAAAAGAGTTTAGTGAAGTATAAAATGTGTAAAGCATGATATAGCTGGATTTTGTCTTTAATGTCAATGCATTTATTCTTAGATTTGGGAAAGGCTCATTGTTAGAAATATTTAATTTTCCATTGATAGGCATATAGGCTGACAAATCAGCAGTTAATAACTTTTATGTTTTGAAATACACTGCTGTAGACTTGCATAAGTAAGAAATGAGAAGGTTTGCATTGGAGTTTAGATGTCTGCATTGGATGTTCAGAGAGTATTACACACATAGTATTAAAAATTACTTTTGGTCTTTTGAGACATACTATTAAGATAAATGCAAAGTTTATAAACAGTAAGCAGATTTTATTCTCACTTAAAATATTTGAGAGACGACATATTAAATCCAAATGAGTCAGAGGAAAAAAAAAGGCTACTCAGATGGAATCATTTGCAAAGAACTTAGGAACATTTCGCAGTAATATTATCAGTAGGGAAAGCATGATACAAGGCCAAAGTGTGGATGCAATTAGTTCTCATAAATCTTAAAAAATTTAAATTTATAAAAATTATAATAAAAATGTGAAAATAAATTAAAAATTATGACATTCACATTAATCAGAACTAAAATGTACAAAACTCAGTAAATATTGTTCGAATAGGCATTAAACTGTTAAAAAATAAAAGTGTAAAAATATAAAATATTTATAGAAAATTATTTTGAAAATTATTTTAACTTTTTACTACAGTGTAGTGTCTATTTAGATTTTTACTAATTAAAATACCATTCATTAATTGGAATATAATTAATTCTCTAATGTTGATCATGCTGTATATGTAGAAATGAATTCTATTTTAATGGAACTGTTTCAGTTCATCACAACTAGCATAATAGTGTGAAGAATTTAAATGAAAAACTAAAAGCCAAAACCAGAATAAAAGTGAGTTCTAGACATTCAACTAAATCAGAGATGATAAAAAAAACTTCGTTGTGAAGCTTAGCTTAGTGAAACTAAGTATACAAACAGGATGCAATGTAAAACAAATGTATACTTAAGAAACTGTAAGAATATTTATAAACACAACAGTTTAAATATATCTATATCAAGAAATGCAGGTTCAGCCGGGCAGTGGTGGTGCACACCTTTAATCCCAGCACTTGGGAGGCAGAGGCAGGCAGATTTTTGAG
>JADRCD010197751.1:2292-23566 GCA_019843815.1 Montemys delectorum
AGTGCGCAGTGTGACACACAGTAGGCAGTGCGCAGTGTGACACACAGTAGGCAGTGTACAGTGTGACACACAGTAGGCAGTGCGCAGTGACACACAGTAGGCAGTGTGCACTGACAAGTGGCATGGCCATCACTGTTACACCAGTGTTGTACGTCTGTCACCCTTCATGAAGCCAGCCTGGGGTTTATACCTACACTGCACATTCCAGCAGGCGGGCGGGCACAAGTATCATTTGTTTTGTGACTTTTCCTGGGGAGACGAGGACAGGTGGCTATTCACCTCAAGGAGAGTAAGAGCAGCAGACCAAGAATGATCCCGTCTCCGTGGAGTTTGGCAAGCCAAGGAGTATCAGCTAAGAGGTCACATAGAGAAATGTGGCCGATCTCAAGCACGCATCACCACAAAGTCCCAACCTAGGATTCCCACAGAGAAAACTGCACAGGCAGGCTCCTCGTCAGCCAGCCTTCTACTTCCTCTGCGTTCTAGAACCTCCCAAGACTACATACATGCCGCTGGAACAGTACGGCTTGTAACCATAAGGGGGTGATCCAGGAAGGCCCGAGTGCCTAGAATCTCAGGTGAGGGTCTGATGTCCCTCCCCAACCCTAACGAGAGAACTGGACAGTCCCCATCCTGTGAGTGCCTGTGCTCCCATTTCAAGACGTCAATGGGTATGCCGTGCACAAAAACATAAAATCTACCGTGGGTTTGCAACCTCCCTCTTCAGTAGTTAAGAGGGCTCCTACCATAATGCATAGCATTGGAGGTTTGTTACTACCTAAGTGGGGAGTGTGGGCCAGAACATGACATGTGCAGTAATATAATACAGTTAGAACTATAATAAAGTGACTGAATAATTTTAGATAAAGTTGGTACCTCTAAAACCAAGTTAAGCCATCCTTTTCTATGTCCTTTGCCTGTGGTGAGAGTCTGAAGGCTTGGGGTCGGGATGGTAGTCACCAGCTAGATTCACACAATCTAGAATCACCAGGGAGAGGATCTCAATGACAAATTGTGACATTGTGTACATTAGACTGGCCTGCCTGTGGGGGGCTTTCTTTTTTCATTGAAGACAAGGTTTTTCTGTGTAGCTCTGGCTGTCCTGGAACTCGATGTTTAGATCAGGTTGGCCTCGAACTCAAGAGATCCGCCTGCCTCCATGTGTTAGTTTGAATAAGCTTGACCCAAGAAGCGGCACTATTAGGAGGTGTGGCCTTGTTGGGAGAAGTGTGTCTCTGTGGGTGTGGGCTTTGAGACCGTCCTCCTAGCTGCCTGGAAGTTAATCTTCTCCTGGCTCCCTTTGGAATGAGATGTAGAATTCTCAGCTCCTTTTCCAGTGCCATATCTGGAGGCTGCCATCCTTTTGGCTGGCCCTCTGAACCTGTGAGCCAGCCCCATTTAAATGTTGCCCTTATAAGAGTTGCCTTGGCCATGGTGTCTCTCTTTACACAACCACCTAAGATACTCTGCCTCCTGAGTGGTGGGATCAAAGGCATGCACCATCACTTCCTGGCTGGGAGTTTCTTAATTGGATTAAATGAAGCAGGAAGACTCACCGGGAATGTTGGACTGGGTCTGGATGGATGAAGAGCAGAGGTGCTAAGCATGAGCAGACAGACACTCAGTTACTGTCCTCTGCTCTCAACTGAGGGTACAACTTCAGTGGCTGCTTCAGGTTCCTGCGGCCCGGACTTGGCTGCGGTGATCGACGAGAACTGGAATTGTGAGCCAAATAAACCTCTCTCCTTTTAGTTGCATTTGTCCTGGAGTTTTATCACAGCGACAGGAAACAGAACTACTACGATAGATAGGTCCTTGCAGCTCGCCTGGCCTCCTGTGGGGAAGGAGAGAGGAAGAGCTCCCAGGGAAGCGATGCTCCTGTGGCAGGTCCACAAGTCCCATCTGAATTAGCTTAAGCAAAACCAACAGTCTAAGTGTATGGAGATTCCTAAATCACAGCTTAAGAAAACTTCAAAAAAAGGAAACGAGAGCTATGTGCTTCTTATGGAACCCAATAGGAGAGGTTGACACAAATCCAGAAGCCAGAGTGCTATCGGGCTTTGACTTTAGTATTATTATAGAATTAATACGGGGTAGTTTTATATCCTAGGAATGGTGAACGTCTGTTGGGCCCATTGAATGTTTTCTGTTAGCTTTATGAAATCAGAACTAAAATGATCCCATTTTACGGAGCAGGAAGACTAGTCATAGAGGGCTGTCTAGCCAGGCTCCTGGGACCCAGAGCCTGTCCCTGAGACATCAATCACCAGGTCCCATTTTCCGGCCTTAGTGCACCGCTCTTTGCCCTTTGTGCACCACCCACACCATCATCAGCCCAGAGTGATGTCACTTCTCTGTATCGAAAGCTCAGTCCCTCAGAGGCGCGGGCATGGCTAGACAGCTTGCGTCTGGTAATGGGGCCCTCAGAGCCAAGCCTGACAGCCGCTGTGCTCGCCACCGCAATGATCTGGACCAACCCTCTGAAACTGTAAGCGGGCCCCCAGTGAAACGCGTTCTCCTGTACGTTACCTTGGTCATGGTCTCTTCACAGCCATAGAACGGTAACAGCAAGGTGTTAAGGGACATGCCCGACAATCTGGGGACATGGATAAGCATGTGGCTTTGGATGCAGGAGAGACTGAAGTTGTGGGGCAGCCAAACAGCTGTCAACTGGTAGTCCAACTTGGCCTCCTGCACACCTCCTTCGTCTTCCTCGCTTGGCAGACAGTTAGAAAAGGATTTCACTTTCAGAGGCAGTGACTTTTGCTGTGAGCGTCTCATTCCCGTTCTTTCATATATTGCTCCTTCAACCACTGCCTTGTCATTAAAAATAAAATAAAATAAAATGAAATAAAGTCAGGCCAGTTCTCCTTTTATCATGCTGTGTTCCTTTCTTCTTTTATTTTCCTCTGTTTTCTTTTTTCATTTTTTTTTTTTTTGGCAGACTGTCATAGAATAATCAATAAATAGAGGATGTAGAAATCTTTGGTCAAAAAAAAAAAAAAAGGAAAAATCAGTCAAACAAACAAAACGACTCCAGAGTTACACTGTTCAGCATGGTTGCCTCTAGTTACACGTGGCTACTTCAATTTAAATAACTGAACTCCATACAATTAAAGTGTCTTTCCCTCATTCACGCCAGTCATCCATTCGGTACTTAGGGACGCACTACCTCTAGAATAGTCTACCATATAGAACAGTCCAGTCATTTGACACCGTTTTGCTGTCTAGAGATGTTACTGATCCCAACAATGGTACAGATGGCCTGAGAACTGAGCTGGGTGGCAGAAGTGGCCCCTAGACCTGAAATGGCTCTCCTGCTCCCAGGGGCCGCAGAGTCCAGCCTTCTTTCTCACAGCTGTGCCCCCTGTTGCTTCCTTCCGGGCACGCTCCCATGTGTGTTTTCTCAGGACCAATCTTTGTATCACGTGACCTTGCACCATTTCTTTTATAGTGAGCAGAAGGCAACTGTAAAGGCGGGTTTCTTGGGCTGGGACTGACATCTATTTCTGGAAATGAAATTTTTATGCACTTGCTTAGCTAGAGGCAGGACTAGAGGAACCTACAGCCTGGAAATGCTGGTAAACAATGTGAGGCGTTTAGCAGAGAAAAGCTTCAAGATGCTCAAAAGGGAGTTCCCATGGTCTCTATCGTGGGAACCCCTCTCTCTCTCCTTTTTATAACCTTCCAGAAATGGCAGGTCATTCATGACAGAGGCACTTCGGTCCTTTAACATTATCTCGTTCTCACTGGGACCAAATTTACTTCATGCAATGCCAACCTAAGATTCAGTTTCTGGAATCCTTTGCTTCTCCTGGGGACAGGACGGTGTCCTGCCGTCAGAGAGGGTTCCCGGTGAGTTAGTTCCCTCCTAGAATGGGAGGAAAGGAAGTCTTTCGGAGTCTCCAGGCTTCAAGGGAACCAACCACAGGAGGAGGACAACGTGACCTGCAGGCTGCAGACCCTGGAATCCCTACCCAAACCAAGATGGAGGAAGCAATGATGGCTTTCAGCTGAACAGAAGCAGGACCTGGGACCGCAGGTGACGTGATGTAAGGGATTCTAAATACATAGGACAGTCTAAATATGTCTGGATAGTTAAGCTTAAGAGTGAAAATTCCTGGTTGCCGCAGTTGTATGTACTAAGGCTGGATATAAAGTCTTGAGGCTGCCTGTGATAGGCCCACGCAGCATGCAGGTCACGTCCTAGTAGCAGCATCCAGGGCCAAAACATGCTTTCCACGTTGAAATCTTGACTCTTATCTGGGGAATCTTTTGTGGAGTGCTCTGTTAGCTGACAGTCCCATTGTATTCAAGAATGAACTCAGTTACGACCCACTTCAAAGCAAAGGAAGATGTGTTTCCCCGTGGAAGTCTGTAATGCTTTGCAAGTCTTAAGGAGGAGAAGTAAGGAGGAGATGGCGAGCTATATTTGAAGGTTGTAGGTGCAAAAGCTCTGGAATTTGTGAGCTGAGTTGCTCTGGACTGCGTTTAAAAACTTATTTCATGTAGGAGAATGCAAATGAGACAACATAAAGTTGCCTCCCATGTCTGATTTGCAAAGAAGGAGAACAATCCAACATTCTAATCTACAAATCAGTAGTCAAAGAACACACTGACCAAATAAAAGGACTGCTGCGTTAACATTTGCTGTTTGCTCTGAAATGTGTTTGCATTGTCTGAGATTCCCATTTGATCGATCGATCGCCCTCTACTGGTCAGAAGGGCGAGGCGCCACCGCAGAGATCACGTGGAGACCCCACCCACGGTTGAATGTCAGAGCATTTCTGTCTGTCCAATTGCGCAAATTTCCGGTGACAATGATTGGTGAACACTGGGCTGCGGTTAAAACGACACAACGAGACCATTTTATGTGAAGAATACTTCCGTTCATCTATATAAGCATGTTTTGTGATTGGAAAACCAAAAGAGATGGACCCCGCCCCGCCCCGTCCTGCTCCACCATCTCATTGTCTTTCTCCTGCTGGTATATTATGTATCTCGACTTGGTAGCATTTTAAAACAAATGTGGATTCAAAGGATTTAAAGATTTCAAAAGCTACAACCACTGTTCAGAGTGCACTGTGAAATGATTCTCACCACAGAGGAATCTGATCTTGCTATGAAATGAAAAAGCCGAATGCTTGCGACGGAGAAATGCTCGTTCCCTCCCCAGCCAAGGACTTTTTGCAGGGATGGAAAACCCTCTTGCAGCAACCATCGTAGCGCTGCTGCAGGAGTCTGGGCGAGAAGGCGGCGGGGCTCCTCCCACCTCTGCGGCAGCAGAGATCAATAATGCAAGGTTCTGCAGCAAACAAGCGCCTCCTTTCTTCCCTGGCAGCCACCATCAAAAGAGCCTTCGGCTGGAACGTTGACCCGTTGCGCCATCTAGCGACCATTAAGGTCCAGTGCAGCTTTGAGCTGGAAAGTCCGGAAACAGCGAGAAAGCTGCATGGGCGAAGGGAATTTTCAACAGCTGATCTCATTTAAGAGGACAAAGGAAAAATAAGTTGTGTCTATTTGCCTGTGAAAATTAACACGAAGGCTAGAAGCTCCTAATGTCCATAGTCACATGACATATAGACTAACTGAAACCAACAATTGGTATAAGCATGCCATACATACGTTAAAGCATCTCACTGGGCATCCTGTCACGATCATTACCTTTTGCCTTGTTAGCCAAGGTTGCCAACCCTCCCGATAAACCGATGATTGTATACGGGTTTTACAAAGGTTGGTAGCTATGCTTGGACGGCTTGAGGCACTTAGCTGTGGGCGCCCTCTTCTGACCTCCATGGGCACTGCATGCATGTACTCCCCACACACCTCCATAGCTGCATTACTAAAAAACTCCAAGTTAAAAAGAAAAATGGGGATGGGGGTGGGAGTGGTGGAGGGTGGGAGGAAGGGGTTGGGGGTAGGGGTGGGGGTAGGGGGCTGGAGAGATTGCTCAGCAGTTAAGAACACTGACTGTTCTTCCGAAGGTCCAGAGTTCAATTCCCAGCAACCACATGGTGGCTCACAACCATCCGTAATGAGATCTGATGCCCTCTCCTGGTGTGTCTGAAGACAGCTACAGTGTACACTGTACAGTATACACTGTATATATAATAATAAATAACTCTTCTTTTTTTGTTGTTTGTTTCTTTTTCCGAGACAGGGTTTCTCTGTGTAGCCCTGGCTGTCCTGGAACTCACTCTGTAGACCAGGCTGGCCTCCAACTCAGAAATCCGCCTGCCTCTGCCTCCCAAGTGCTGGGATTAAAGGAGTGCGCCACTACTGCCCGGCTTAATAAATAACTCTTTAAAAAAAATGAAAAAGAAAAACCAGGAACAGCACACTGCGTTTGCATGCTTTTCTTTGCGTGTGACATTAGCCCCACCCACACTCCGGAGCGTGGTTAATACTCGGTCCTCGCCCTCCCTCCTTTTCATGTGGTGATTTTTCTGTGTCTGTGGCTAATTAACTCAGCTCTCCTTCCCACTCAGCGCTTCCTCTGCAAACCAGACTAACAAGGCAAGTGACAGAGTGAGTTATACTGCATGGACTTACATTTGGTCTTGCTTTTCTTATGCCCTTGGAACGAGGGCACCTGATTATTTTCAATAAGCTCCGACCCGGGGCCCACCCAGGTGGTGGAGCAGGGCCTTTTGTGGTTTGAGGGTTGCTAAGGACCTGGTTCATTAACAGCCAGCTCCTCCATTCCCCATGCATGAGAGTGGCACTACATCCCCTTGGCTAATGGAGGAAGAGAGAACTTGTCTTCTCTTCTATGCCTGTCTCACTGCAGTCGTGTAGGCAGAGCCCTGGGTCCTGTATTGCCCTCATGTGTGTCTGTGTGAGGGTATCGGATCCCCTGGAACTGGAGTTACAGTACTGAGCTGCCATGTGCGGGCTGTGAATTGAGTCTGGGTCTTCTAGTACTCTTACCTACTGAGTCATCTCTCCACCCACTCATGTTGGAATCTTAAAGGTTGGTAAATTTTGTTGATGCATTTAACAGAAATGCTCAATAATCAGTATCAGTGAATTGACACAAAACTAAATGACCAGTAAATGTCCTCAAAATTATACACTGTAAAAGCATCTTTTATTCACCTGATCTAATTTCCTCTTTGTGGTTTATTGCCTCAATCTGTTAATATGGGCCTAGTCCTGGAAGCTTCCAGCCTCTGAGTAATCTAACCTAGGCCTAGAATGTTTTCAGCCTCTGGGACTTACTGCTGAATAGACTCACCCTTTCTGAGCTCTGGCTAGCTGCTTCAGCTCAGCTATTCTGGCTCGAAGTTCTCTCCAAGCTGCCTGATTTGATCTGGGCTCTCTCTCTGCCTCTGATTTTCTGCTTTGCTTGGCCTCTGTGGCCCGCGCTATTTTCTCGCCGGCAAGAAAGCACGTGGAACACCAGGATCCTTCTGTAGCAAACCTTTATTACCATGTGGCGAGGAGAGGGCGAGCCCTGGAAATGCACTGCTTATATATACCCTGGAGCGGCGTGTTCACCTCTGATTGGCTGTTTGCTCATTACCTCATGAGACGCCTTGGGATAGGCTGTGACTTGGCGCTCTCTGGCCCTAGGCACATGCGCAGACTACTTGTTACAGGGAGAAGACACCGGATGCCGGTGCCATCTTGTAATGGTGGCTGCCAGCTCGAGTGCGGCTCTCTACAGGCCTCATACTCACTCTGGCAACCTGTTCTAATCTTCTGGCTCCTTTTCCTTCTCTGGCTCATTCTGTCTTCACCTGTGTCTAGTTTGTTCTCTCTCTGCAACCTGTCTCTGGAAAACTCTCCCCATAAAACTGCCTCCTCTCCCTTTTTTTTCTGCTCCCAAAAGTAGCTTCCCTTTCCTCTATGTTCTTGTGAGAGATGGGCATATCCTACTCTGTCAAATCTTTCTCTGATTTGTCACTTTGTCTGCCACTCAATTTGACATCAAACACGGGTGCTCACTTATACAAACTAACTTTACCTTCATTGTTTGGGATTAAAGGTATGTACTAAGGGTGCATGTGTATTCCAGCCAGAGGGATTAAAGAGTGTGTGTTATGGGTGTTGGCACTTAGTCTAGGCTCTGTCCCACAGTTCCCTGGCAACAGCCAGCTGTGCTTGACTCACTATAAAAAGGGCTACTTGCCCAGTCTTAGTCAGGGTTTCTATTCCTGCACAAACATCATGACCAAGAAGCAAGTTGGGGAGGAAAAGGTTTATTTAGCTTACTTCCACATGGCTGTTGATCACCAGAGGAAGTCAGGACTGGAACTCAAGCAGGTCAGGAAGCAGGAGCTGATGCAGAGGCCATGGAGGGATGTTCCTTACTGGCTTGCTTCCCCTGGCTTGCTCAGCCTGCTCTCATATAGAACCCAAGACTTCAAGCCCAGGGATGGTACCACCCACAAGGGGCCCTACCCCCTTGATCACTAATTGAGAAAATGCCCCACAGCTGGGTCTCATGGAGGCATTTCCCCAACTAAAGGTCCCTTCTCTGTGATAACTGCAGCCTGTGTCAAGTTGGCACACAAAACCAGCCAGTACAATTGACCCCTTGTCAACTTGACACACAAACACATCACTATTAAGCCTCAACCCTTACTTTCTTATTCATCCCCAAGATCTAAAGTCCCACAGTCTTTACATATTAAAAGTTCAATCAATTTAAAATGTCCAATATCTTTTAAAATTCAAGGTCTCTTAACTGTGGGCTCCACTAAAATACTTTCTTCCTTCAAGAGGGAAAAATATCAGGGCACAATCACAATCAAAAGCAAAACCAATGTCTAGGATCCAACTCATGATCTTAAGGGCTTTGGTCACTTCTCCAGCTCTGCCCTTCGTAACACACATCTTGTCTTCTAGGCTTCAGATGCCTGTACTCCACTGCTGCTGCTGTCCTTGGTGGTCACTGCATGGTACTGGCATTCCCAAAACAATGCTGTAACTAGGCTTCACCAATAGCCTCTCATAGGCTCTCTTCATGGTGCCAAGCCTCAACTCTTTGCATGAACCATTCAGTCCTGGGCCATCAATTGCAACTGAGGCTGCACCTTCACCAATGGCCTCTCACTGTGCCGAGCCTCAGCTGCTCTCCATGACCCCTTCATGCTGTCAAAACCAGTACCACCTGGGTGACTCTTACACATTACCAAGTCCAGCTGCAGCACAAGTACAACCTTGGCTATCTCTGGAACACAACCTCTTTGTGCTCTCAGAAAACACTTCCTAGAAGATGTCACCTCAGTGATGCTGGCCTCTTCTTAATCACCGCTAATTTCTTAGCTCCAGCTAACCAGCATCAATAGTCCCAGTAATGCAAAGTTTTCACTTTAGTAGTTCTGGTATCTTGTTAATCACAGCTGATACTTCAGCCCCAGCTAACCAGAACCACAGAATCTTCACAATCAAAACAACATTGCCCTGATAAGAGTCTTTAATCTTCCCCCTGAAATTTCACAAGCCAGGTCTCCATCTTCTGCACTGTTCTCAACATGATCTTCCAAGCTCCCACAGAACATTCCACAGAGTTCTTAACAACCAGCGGCTCTTCTAGCTCAAAGTTCCAAAGTCCTTCCACAGTCCTCTCCAAAACATGGTCAGGTTGTCACAGGAATACCCCACTATGCTGGTACCAATTTGATATGGTGGTGCATGCCTTTAATCCTAGCACTTGGGAGGCAGAGGCAGGCAGATTTCTGAGTTCGAGGCCAGCCTAGTCTACAGAGTGAGTTACAGGACAGCCAAGGCTGGAGAGATGGCTTAGCGGTTAAAGCACTGACTAAGACACACCTCTCCTCTCTCTCTTGCTCTCACTCTGTCCTCTTGCCCCTTATCCTCTCTCTCTCTAGTCCCCTCCCTCCTCTCTCTCCATATGCTCATGGCTGGACTCTACTTCTCTATTCTCTCTCTGCCTTTCTCTGCCTCTACTACCCTCTCATCTCCCCTCCTCATGCCCTGAATAAACTCTTACTACACTGTACCATCATGTGGCTGGTCCCTCTGGGGGAAGGGATGCCTGAGCATAAGCCCACACCTGACTGCACATCCAGCAAACATATTCCTTCTCTCCTTATCTTTTTATAAGACACAACAATGGCTGAGCCACACCACAACTAGAATCAGGTTTTCCCAGTAAGCAACAAAATATTGGGGTTCACAGTGTGATCAAATATTCTGCAACAATACATATGTTTAACCCTGGTATTTAGAATGTTATTTCAAAAAAAAAAACTGTTTTCAATTCCCAGCAAGTTTCTATCGCATACCTACTATGTGAATGTCCTTCAAGTCTGTTGGTCCTGTGATACCAACCTGGCTGGAAGAGTTCTGGAATGAAAAATAAATAAATAAATAAATAAATAAATAAATGGAAAAACATAACTTCTTTTTTAAAAGATTTTTTTAAAAAAATATTTATTTATTTCATGTATATGAGTACACTGTCACTGTCTTCAGACACACCAGAAGAAGGCATCAGATCTCATTACAGATGGTTGTGAGCCACCATGTGGTTGCTGGGATTTGAACTCAGGACCTCTGGGAGAGCAGTCAGTGCTCTTACCCACTGAGCAATCTCTCTAGCCCCAGGATATAACTTCTAAGTATGGCGGAGGAGAAAGTTTATTATAGATATGTGGGAGAGCAGAGCCAGAGGCAGAGACACCTAGGAGAGTCCAGAGTAGATGATCCTGAACTGGATCATATTGGGGAGGGGGAGGGGATGTCCTGTTAGCATCAGGACATTCAAAGCCTCTGGCATCGCATGGGCGGGTCTCACAGACCTGTTGCCAGGGTAACAGCCACCATATTCCCAGAATGCACTGGGCTCACCTCTCACCTTTACCTATGGCCACTATGCCAGAACACACATATATATATGGGGAACATTCCTCCATCTCCCTCTTTCCCTCCTCTCTTTCCGCTACTGCCCCCTCTCTCCCTCTCAATTAAACCTCTTACACGTGGAACTGTTTGGGCCTAGTGTGTGGTATGTTCTGATGCAACCCACCATTCTAACACATCATTTGGTGCTGAATCCCGGGAATTGGCGGATCTATCAGCAGCCACTGCACTGCCCTGCAGCGGGTACGGGCAGAGATGACGACCACGTGGATCGGTCACAGCACCAGCTGGTGGCAACGAGAATCGCAGGCTTTCGCCACGGAAATTGCCGCTGCTGAAGACATCACCACCAAGTTAACTGGAGCCACAGCTAACCGGAGCCGCAGCCACGCACTGTGGCACATACTAACTTCTACCATGTGAGCTGTGCCCTGCCTGCTCTATCAAGTGGGGCTAGCCTCTGCTCAGGCCCACACCTACCCATTCAATTTCACGTTTTCTATTTACCAGTCTGCTATAATTCTCACACAGACACCGGCATATTAATTGCTAGGATCAGTCAAGGGGAGGACCTCCAGCTTCCCAGATACGGCCCGGCCAGCCTTCTCTGGGAACTACTGGGTTTACAGTCACACCTCCCGGTTGACATATGTCTTAGGACTTCTGCCATTGGTTGCCCCTCCCTTGAAAGGAACTCTCCTTCCCCGATTATTCCAGGCTCTTGCAGCCGAAAAATCCTTGGATCCAGGGTGGGTTGCTTTCTACAGCAGGCCCAGGGTCTGTTGGGTAGCCACTAGGGGATTCTCGTGACGACTTGAACCACTGGCTTTGGCTGATACTTCTTGGTTTTTGGATTGTTCTCAGGACGTTGGTATGAATAGTCCAACTACCCGCCAATGGGTGTCAGAATGCCTTCCACCATACCTCCAGGCACCCCACTGGGATGTCTCCTGGAAAATCTCAAATCTTTGAACCTAATGCCTGACTTGAAGGCATCACAATTAATATATCTTGGCTCTGCAGCCAGTCCCACAACACCCAGAGGAAGCTCCACTCCCAGGTGCTCTGAAACTCTCAGGATCAGAGGTGAGGAGGACCCAACATCTGTCCCAACACCGGGAGTAACTGGGACCAGAGGGACCAGGCACACAGGAACTCCACCAGCAGAGTGGCTTGGTTTCCTTCCAGTCTTTCTGGGCTGATGTCCTGAGCAGAACTTGGGCCCAGGCTCCATAGCCAGTCCCACCGCAGAGGAAGCTGCTGCACTCCCAGGTGCTCTAACAAGCCCAGGGTCACAGGATCCCAGAATCACAGGGTCATAGAGACTGCCTGACTCTGAGGAGTTCTGATACAACCAGGACCACAGGAAGGACTGACTCCAATCAGAATTAGCAAGGGCAGGTAGCACTAGAGATAACTAGATGATGCAGGGCAAGCTTCAGAATATAAGCAACACAAACCAAGGTTACTTGGCATCATCACAGCCTGATTCTCCCACCATAGCAAGTCCTGGACACACCATCACACCGGAAAAGCAAGATTCATATCTAAAATCACTTATCATGATGATGATACAGGACCTTAAGAAAGATATAAATAGCACCCTCAAAGAAATACAGGAGAACACAGGTAAACAGCTAGAAGCTCTTAAAGAGGAAACACAAAAATCCCTTAAAGAACTATAGGAAAACACAATCAAACAGGTGAAGGAAATGAGCAAAACCATCCAGAATCTAAAAATGGAAATAGAAACAATAAAGAAATCAGAAAGAGAGACAACCCTGGAGATACAAAACCTAGGAAAGAAATCAGGAGTCATAGATGCAAGCATCACCAACAGAATACAAGAGATAGAAGAGAGAATCTCAGGGGCAGAAGACACCATAGAAAACATTGACACGACAGTCAAAGAAAATGCAAAAAGCAAAAAGCTCCTAACCCAAAACATCCAGGAAATCTAGGATGCAATGAGAAGACCAAACCTAAGGATAATAGGTATAGAAGAGAGTGAAGACTCCCAATGTGATGGGCCAGTAAATATCTTTAACAAAATTGTAGAAGAAAACTTCCCCAACCTAAAGAAAGAGATGCCCATGAACATATAAGAAGCCTACAGAACCCCAAATAGACTGGACCAGAAAAGAAATTCCTCCCATCACATAATAATAAAAACACCAAATGCACTAAACAAAGAAAGAATTTTAAAAGCAGTAAGGGAAAAAGGGCAAGTAACATATAAAGGCAGGCCTATCAGAATTATACCAGACTTCTCACTAGAGACTATGAAAGCTAGAAGATCCTGGGCAGATGTCATACAGATCCTACAAAGAACATAACTGCTAGCCCAGGCTACTATACCCAGCAAAACTCTCAATTACTATAGATGGAGAAAACAAGATATTCTATGACAAAACCAAATTTACACAACATCTTTCCACAAATCCAGCCCTACAAAGGATAATAGATGGAAAACATCAACATAAGGAGCAAAACTACACCGTTGAAGAAGCAAGAAAGTGATCTTTCTACAAATCCACAGAAATCTAATTCTATCTCTTACAACAAAAAACAACAGGAACAATTACCTTTTCTTAATATCATAATATGAAAATTAATATTACCAACATATCCTAATTGATTGAAATCCCAAAATATGAGGAATTAGAAATTTGTTGATTGTCATCCAATGGTCTCTCTAATTTGGTAATTGGAGAAATAAGTCCAACATTTACAATCTATATACACTTGTTTGTGACAGTGTCTTGCTGTGTACAACATAAGGGTCTTGAAATCTTGCTTCTCCTATCTCAGCCTCTTTATTAGTAGTATTGTTTATTTCATGTTTTTACACTATACTATGGTTTTCAGAACAGTTTATATATTTCAAAAGTATTTATATACCCAAAAGAAACATAGATGATTAACTAGGGAGGTTGCTTGTAAAAGAACAACAAAGAGTGAGACTGAATGCTTTGCTTGACGTTTGTAACTCTTGTATCAAGATTGAAGAAAAGGACTTTATAAGCTACTCTTTATCTAAGATGAATGCTTTTCCAAATTATCACAGCCAATGAACCAGATTCTTACCCACACCTAATGTCTATGCCACCCTCCAAGCAGAACTGTTATTCATTGAAACAGTTGCTGAATGACTTTATGGATAGACCATCTTAATACACACACCATTTCTTAAATGAATGTAACCTGTTCTCTGTGGGCTGAGAATAAAGTCATGCACTCAAGTCAAATAGTTTTGACCATAGCAGAAAGTCTGTATCCAAAAATCGTGCCCACAATTCATTCCTTGGTGCAACAGAGCTGTCAACTCTCAGCTTAGCTATGATGGAGGTAAAATCCTTCGGTGATTTGAGGGTCATTGAAGTACAGCCTTATTACAATGAAATCCAATGTCTAAAAATTGTTCTTATTTTGTGCTTGTACCATAGAAAGAGCCAAGATTTTAAACTCTACTAAATACAAAACAAACAAACAAAAAGACTTTACATATTTATGTTCATTTAAGAAAATACTAGTAGTGATATATTATTTTGAAATATACAGTTAATATGTTTGGAGTTATTTAAAATTTATACTGAGAAAAATGTATTTTCAGTATTGCTGTAGACAAGCATCTATATAACACTGTTAAATTGATTGTTTTATATCAAACTTTTATAATACTCATTTTTATTGTTATAATATTTTATAAATTTTAAGGAATATGATAAAAAAGATATTGTAGGTATTGAAGAGGGGGTCTTTGGGAGGAGTTGGGGTACAACAGGGAAACAAGAATGTGATTTAATTCTATTCACTTAAAATATGTTTTTAGTTAACAAATTCAGACAAATTGAAATCATGTAACTTTTCTCGTCATAATGCAATAAAAGAAAAAATAAAATAAAATATTTTTATTCATTTTTATAAAAAAAATCAATATATCTCTGTAATAAGATCTGGATTAAACATCAAGTAGATGGGAGTTTGAAATGGCCACTTAATGGCACCCTAGATCCAACTATTTTAAGGGATCTTAATACATACTGCCAGCGAACTGGTAAATGGAAAGAGGTTCCCTATGTCTAAGCATTCATCTATCTCCATTCCAATCCCTCCTTGTGCTCTTCTTGTTCCCCATCCCAACTTCTCTTAGCCATGAAATCTACACAACCTCTGCTAGATGATGCTACAATGCTAGATCCAGCTAATGAACCACCCCCTTTTTACCGCAGACCTGTCTCCATGCCGCCGAAAACTCAAACTGCTGCCTCAGTTTCTCCTCCTCACCAGGATGCCCCAGAGCCTGCTATCTCTACCTCTCCAGACCCCTCCCCTTCTTCTGTGCCAGCTGTGGGCCGCTCCAAATGCCCCACATTGGCAGCTACCTTCACTCCTCCTGTCACCCTCTCTAAGGCTATAGCCAAACCTCCAAGTGTTTCCTCCCCAGAGACACCTGACCCAGCAACGGTCCTACCTCTAAGGGAAGTTGCTGGAGTAGATGGTCTTGTCAGAGTACATGTTCTGTCCTCACTTAGTGAACTTTCCCAAATAGAAAACAGGCTGGGGTCCTATACTTCTAACTCTTCCAAGTTTATTAAAAAGTTCCAGTATATCACTCAATCTTTCCATGCTGTTCATATGATTCTTACCAATAACTTACTTCCTGAGGAACGCAGATGAGTCTGGGAAGAGGCAAGAGCGCATGCAGATGGAATTCACCAAACAGACGGCACATACCCAATTGGCTCTGAGACAGTGCTTGACCAGGATCCCCAGTGGAATTACAATTCTGCAGGTGGTATTTTAGCCAGGGACAGGTTCATTACATGCCTTCTGGCCAGTCTTAGAAAAGTGACCTTAAAGCCAGTAAAATTTGAAAAACCCCAAGAGGTTGTCCAGGACAAGCAGGAGAATCCATCTCAATTTTTAGAATGCCTTACGAAGGCTTTATTACAGCATACCAATCTGGACCCTGAAAACCCAGAAGGTAAGCAACTTCTGATGACCTACTTCTTTTCCCAGAGCTACCCCGACATAAGAGCTAAACTTAAAAAACTGGAGGGGGACCCCTAACTCCACAGGCAGAAGTCTTGGCGCTGGCCTTCAAAGTGTACCATGGGAGAGATGACAAAGTCCGCAAACAAAAATACCATATGCTGGCAAAGGCTGTCTGACCAGCCCCAGCCACTTCCCCAGACTCATGGTCCTCTAATACTCAGAGACCATCAGGTACCTACTACAAATGTGACCAAAAAAAAAAAAAGAAAAAAAGAGATAGAGCAAAAGACACCGCCCTCTTCTGTAAGCCAAGAGGACCATGCCCTAGATGCTATCTCTTGATGGCATTGGGACATTGGACTGTTGATTGCCCTCATGTTACGCAGAACAGAGGGACATCACTCCCAGATAACCCTCCAACTGATCTCCTAGGCTTGGCTATGGCAGACTGAGGAGGCCTGAGCTCCCCTGACCCGACCACTGCCATCACTAGCAGGGAGCCCCAGGTAGATATCATGGTATGTGGGCCGTCCATCTCCTTCCTCTTGGACACTGGAGCCACTTACTCGGTCCTGACAGAGTTTTGGGGACCCACTTCTCCTTTTCGTTTTCCTATTGTCGGGGTAGGAGGACAACCTTACCACTTAATAGCATTTTTAGGGGTATGCCTCTCACCCATTCCTTTTTGGTAGCGCCAACATGTCCTGTCCCCGTATTGGGAAGGGATCTTCTAGCTAGGCTGGGAGCCTCTATTTCCTTTGCTCCTCACATTCGCCTAAACCCAGGCTCACCAGCAGTTCCTCTGCTCCTTTTCCTAGCCAGGCAACCTACTAACACTACCATGTTATTTCCTTTACCTTCTCAGGTCGATCCCAGAGTGTGGGACATCCAGAACCCCTCTTGCTAAACATCATTCTCCTGTTGTCATCCAATTACTGGACTCTACAAGGTATATAACCCAAGCTCAATACTCTCTCTCTCTACAGCCTACTCCTGAGGACTTAAGCTTCTTAAAATCTATCACTTCTTTGTACAAAATCTGTCAGAAGTCTGACTCCAACTCAAAGTATTGTAGCACCCCTTTTCCTACCCATCAGGCTAGAGGTTCCCTTCCTGGAACTGACTGGCAACTTGACTTTACCCACATGCCCACTGTCAGGCATGCCAAGTACCTCCTGGTCTTTGTGGACACCTTCTTGGGGTGGGTAGAGGCATTTCCCACAACTAACAAAAGGGCTCAGACAGTCTCTAATCTCTTCCAAGAGATCATCCCCCGGTTTGGTATCCCAGCCTCTCTCCAATCAGACAATGGTCCTGAATTTACTTCCCAAGTCTCTCAAATCCTATCTAAGGCCTGAGATATCACCTGGCATTTTCACATTCCTTACCACCCTCAGTCTTCTGGTAAGGTAGAAAGAACTAATCGCTCTTTAAAAACCACTCTTGTTAAGCTGTCACAGGAACTTCACCTTGATTGGGTAAAATTCCTACCCCTGGCTCTTTTCAGGTTACGAGCTCTCCCAAAGGGACCTCTCCTCATCTCTCTGTTTGAACTCATGTATGGACGTCCAGTCCCAACTCCTAGTCTTTTACCTAAATGCTCTCCCCTCCCAGACCATCTACTCACCCCATTACTTTGCCACCTCCGTTCTCTCCTATGGAACTTTGCTGACCACCATCTACCTCAGCCATACACTGTCTCCTGTCCACTACCTATCAACATTGGAGATCAAGTACTTCTATCCCCTCCAGGTCATCGGCCCTCACCTCTCCCTCTCAAACGGCAGGGCTCTTTTAAAGTAATTTTTGTGACCCCTACAGCTGCTAAACTCGAGGGACTCTCTCATTGGGTCCACCTGTCTCACCTCAAACCTTTCATTCCTCCACCTAAAAATGACTCTTCTTCATACACATCAATCTTAACAGGACCATGCTCTGTTAAGCTCCAGAGGACAACAAGACCACCCACCTTGTCCCCAGTCCCAAAAAATGAGACTCCACTCTGGTAGTCGAGCTCAACCTCACTGGATTAGACATGGGTTTCTCATCCTCCCCCTGCTGTTTATTTCTATCCAGGGTAGCCGTTATATCTGGAGATTCGAGGTTCAAGAAACCCCCACAGATAACAAACAGTCTTTCCAAATAGGGTCAGGAAACTGCTCCACAGCCAGATGCCAGGAACCAATCCAAATTGCTATCATCCCGGTATCTGTAATCCCATCTAAATATTATGATCTCTATACTTGCTTTCTCTTTGACCAGACAAAAGATTATTGTAGAAAATGGCCAGATGACTATGGGGGCTGCCCATATTGGTCTTGTCAGATACATATGCTAGGATCACGGATCAATCATTTCTTCTATCAACACTGCAAAACACTCTTTTTCTACATACAAGACCCATGGGATTCCAGGTGGGAGAAAGGAATTGTTGGTAAGCTCTATCATAAAAATCAGCCTGGGTCCCCAGTATGTACCATCCATATCCAGAGAAAATATGTCTCAATTGCCCAACCCCTGGATTTCGGAAAAACTGGGGAGATAATTAAACACTCCTCTGAGGTCCTCATAAATGGCACTAACTTGTCATTTCGCCTTTTACTTCAGACCTTGACCTCGGCATACCAACTCCTTAATGTCACCAGACCTGGACACTTTAAGGATCATTGGTTATATACTCCCTGGAACTAACTCACAATTGTCACTTACAGCATCTCGGGTGATACTGCCAAGTAATGTAACCTCACCCTTTGTCAGCTGCCCTGGCTCCAATGTCGCCATGACTCCATACTTTACCTTTGTCCTTCTCTTTGGTGTGGCAACCTGTTTTAAGGCCTCTGGGACTCATTCAGTGGGAATGCTGGGCTCCCTAGACTACAATAGAATAATAACCCTTGATGTATCATCTCTGCCACAATGTCCTACAATCCAAAACACGTCAATTCTTTGTAGCACTCAGGCATATCATCACCTACCTGGTAGCTGGTCAGGAGTTTGCTCATTAGTACTTCTTTTCCCTGAACTGGGAGTAATCCAGGAAAACGAGCCCCTGCCAATCCCAGTTGTAGATATGATAGCTGCCCAACATAAGAGGGCAGTCCAAGTCATGCCATTCTTGGTGGCTAAGGGAATAGCCCTAGGTGTTGGTACTGGAGTTGCAGGGATATGACTTTCATGATCCAATATAATACATTCACTTCCCAGTTTCAAAGCAATTTTCAAAAAATGTCTCAAACTGTGCTTACTATCCAAAAACAGATCGATTCTTTGGCAGCCGTGGTGCTTCAAGAACAGACGGGGACTAGATGTCCTGACAGCTAAAGAAGGTGGTCTTTGCCTGTTCCTCCAAGAAGAATGCTGCTTCTATGTCAACCAATCTGGGATAGTAAGAAATAAAATGCAGGAGCTACAGTCAGGCATAAAAAATTTCAGAGACCGTGAGACCTCTAGTTCTGAGATTTTTGAAAACCCCATATGGAAGTGGATACTCCCGTTCGTAACTCCTCTCCTAGTCATCTTCCTGGTGTTATTATTTGCTCCCTGCCTCATTAATCTTGTTTCTACATTTTTTCAATGACAAATACAAAAAATTTCTAACCAAACTATTAATCAGCTCCTGTTACAGGATTACCAGCTGCTGCCCACAGACGAGCCACTGTCCACAGAGGAACCTGATGCAAACGTTTACCAAGTGGATCCCGATGGTGAAAGCCAGCTACCCCCATTGACAACACCTCTAGACAGCAGGAAGTACCTTAAGAGACAGGGCGCCTTCATTCCCTTTTCACCATCAGCTTCCCCTTCCCTTTTACTTTCCTTCTCTTTATAATATCAAAAAGGGAGGTATCTTAGCATCAGGGCCTCCAAAGCCTCTGGCGTCGCATGGGCGGGTCTCACAGACCTGTTGCCAGGGCAACAGCCATCATATTCCCATTGGGCTCACCTCCCACCTTTACCTGCAGCCACTACGTCAGAACCCACATATATATATATATATATATATATATATATATATATATATATGTATGTATGTGGAACATTCCTCCATCTCTCTCTCTCTCTCTCCCTCCTCTCTTCCTGCTACTGCCCCCTCTCTCTCTCTCAATTAAACCTCCGCATACTTCCACTGAGTAGACACTGAGCAGCAGCAATGTAGGAGGCCAAGATGGTGCCTGGATAAGATGTCAGGCTCCTGAGCTTCGGTCACCAACTTCTCTGACCGAACCTGGATTTCCCTCCTCCACCGACAGGTGCTTGATGCTATGCGTCCTTGCGACGTTCTCCATGGAAGTCTGTCAGCACAGGAACCTCTGGGGTCACCTCATACTGAGCCAAGTCCCATTGGGCTCTTGGTCCCTCCCTGGAATCCTTCCCTGGTGGAGGCCAGAGTATCCCACCCTCACCACCTCAGACCCCATCCTTCTCCTTCCCAGCATCATCTTCAATGAGATCAAGCAGGTCTTCAGGGGACAGAGCAAGCCATTGCAGCGGTTTCCACTTTCTGCTTCGGGGAATGGGTTGGTGGGAACTAGGGCCTCCCTACGTCCTTCAAATCTAAGAGGAGACCAGGAGGAAGACAAACACTGAGAACACAGGACGATTGACAACGTGGTACAGCTACTGTGTGCTGGACAGGCTCGCTCTGTGGTGAGGCTGTGGTTATGGCAGCGGGGGGGGGGGGGGGGATAGAAAGCTTGAAGCCCTGGCCCCACATTGCTGTTATGTAACCTTGCCTGGCTTCCAGGGAAGGCAAAGGAGACAGTAGCAGTGCCCATCATGCACTGTGACCGTGAGAATCAAGTGAGTGCTATGTGGAGTCCCAGAAAGCCGGATCCGATACTGTCTGTTGTTATAATTCAATCTACTTTCCCTGAGCAGACCATGGACCCTCTCGAAGAATGTGCTTCCTTTTTTTTTTTTTGCTTGTTTTTGGTTTGGGGTTTTTTTGTTTTGTTTTGGTGGTTTTTTCGGGGATGGGTGGGGGTGGGGTAGGGACAGGGTTTCTCTGTGTAGCCCTGGCTGTCCTGGAACTCACTCTGTAAACCAGGCTGGCCTTGAACTCAGAAATCTGCCTCTGCCTCCCAAGTGCTGGGATTAAAGGCGTGCGGTGCGCCACCACTGCCCGGCACATAGTGTGCCTCCTTTGCAGTAGGTTACCACACAATAATTGTGGTTGCTCTTTCAGACAGAGTGATACATTGTCAGCTCAATAGCCAGAGAGATTGGAAAAGCAGTGAAGAAGGGAGTTTATCCTGTGGGAAGCTTGCTGACCAACATTAGGTTTCTGACTTTGCTCCTGACCCTGACCCTGGCCCTGACCCTGACCCTGGCCCTGACCCTGACCCTGGCCCTGACCCTGACCCTGACCCTGGCCCTGACCCTGACTCTGACCCTGGCCCTGACCCTGACCCTGGCCTTGACCTTGACCCTGACCCTGACCCTG
>JADRCD010197752.1:7188-21352 GCA_019843815.1 Montemys delectorum
AGCATCACACCCCACTACAACCCCAGGACGAGCATCACACCCCACTACAACCCCAGGATGAACATCATACCCCACTACAACCCCAGGATGAACATCACACCCCACTACAACCCCAGGATGAGCAGCACACCCCACTCCACTATCACAAGGCTCCCTAAACTTTCTTCACTCACAGCTCCTTTTAGTCTGAGAAATCTTTATGCTACCTCAGGATAAGTATATAAAATATATGAAATAGATATGCTAATAAAATACTGATAAAAATTATAAATATTTACAAATAATTCTTGGTTATACATACCATTTTATCATTTATTAGAGACTTTAAAGCAAGTGTGTTGCATCAGGACTACCTGTCTAAGGTTGGCCAAAAAAAATCTCCACCTACAAGATGTCTGTTAAATCCCTGGAACCTATGACAGGGACCTTAGCTAATGGAGGGGTCATATGCATATGTAATCAAGTCAGGGATCTAGAGATGTAGAGAACATTATGCAGCCACCTCCGCAGGGGCCATATTTCTGGGGGAACTGAGTGCCATATGCCTGTTACATCATCAGCCACAGACACATTTGTGCAAAAATAGAAACTGTCCAACCAATGAAACATTGCCTTGGCCAACATTCAAACAGGGACAGTAACTCAAAAGAAGGAAGGTGTGGTGTTTGATGTGTGGTACACCGTTGGCCCAATCATGATGCTGTACAGAAGAAAGCAACAGGCCAGCCTTTACCCGATATATCCCACAGTCCTAGAAGCAAGCGGGGAGGAAGATGTTTTAGGAAGCCTCTGACTGAGAGCTATACACCCCTGGAATTGTCAGACGCTACTTTATCTGATCTGTGTCTCATGTCACCAGGAGGCAGCTTTATTGTTTCTACTTTGCAGACAAAAAGAACGAAGACTCAGAAATGTTGGCTACGCAGAGGCCGAAGAGAGTAGGACTGCTTTTATTTGACTCTATCGGACCTTGAAGTCATACTGTGTGTTCCTAAAAGTCAAGGTATCAGTGACAGAGGATGACCAGTCCTTGTGTGGTGCAAAACGCATGCAAGTTCATTGTTCCACCCTTGGGCACAGTTTAGGACTTACCCGGGTAGCAACCATGACATCAATCAACTGCCTAATCCCTTCTTCTAGAGCACTAGTTCTCAACCTACAGGCCATGACCCTTTGGGGGTTGAATGTCCCTTTCACAGAGGCCACATACCAGATATCCTGTGTATCGGATACTTACCTCATGATTCATAACAGTAGCAAAAATTATAGTTATTGTGATAGTTTGTATATGCTCAGCCCAGGGAGTGGCACTATCAGGAGTGGTCCTGTTGGAGTAGGTGTTTCACTATGGGTATGGGCTTTAAGACCCCCATCCTAGCTGCCTGGAAGCCAATATTCTGCTAGTAGCCTTTAGATGACGATGTAGAACTCTCAGCTCCTCCTGCACCATGCCTGCCTGGCTATTGCCATGTTCCTTCCTTGATTATGAACTGAACCTCTGAACCTGTAAGCCAGCCCCAACTAAATGTTGTCCTTTATAAGACTTGCCACAGTCATGGTATCTGTTCACAGAAGTAAAACCCTAACTAAGATAGTTATGAAATAGCAACAAATATAATTTTATAGTCGGGGGTCACCAGGGATGAGGAACTTTATTAAAGAGTAGCAGCATTGAAAAGGTTCTAGAGTAGAAGCCCTATAACCACACACTTTAATCAATCTCTCTTCCTCTCCCTCTCCCTCCCCCTCTCCCTTTCCCTCTCCCTCTCCTTTTCCCTCTCCCTCTCTCCATTTTCACATGTGTATGTATAGTGTTGTTTTTATGTTTTTTTTTTATGTTTGCATGTGTAGAGCTACACATGTGGGCGCAAACATGTGTGCACGTGGAGGCCCAAGATTGATGTTAGGACACCATGAATAGCTGTTCCACCTTATTCACTGAGGCAGAGTCTCTCAGTCAGATCCGGAGATCACCAATGCAGCTAGTCTTGCTAGCAGCTTGCTCCGGGGCATCCCCTGTCTTCTGTGCTGAGGCTGGAATCACAGGCAGCCGCCATGCTCACCTGACATCTCGTGGGTCCTGGGGATCTAAACTCCAGTTCTCATGCTCATGGGGTAAACACACTAACCACCAAACCATCTCCCCAGCCCCGGGTCTCAGTCTTAATGCTGTGAAGTTCTCTCCCAGCCTGAGCCTGGGGTTCATCCCAAGCCTGTCTCCATTGCTATTTGGCACCTCCAGTTCCCACACAGGACCTCAGAGAAAGAACCTGCTATCCTCTCAGGATGCCACTTTTGTGTCTCTCTTTCATTCCTCAGTTCTCAGTCCCAAAGCCATCATAGCCCATGCTGTCTAAAGCCCCTATCTGTTCCGTGCTTATCTCCCACCTTGCTGTTTCTAAAATGATCCAGTTTTCTCGTCTGCTGCTTTCAAATCCATCTCCTCTCATTATAATAAGAGTCCATGAGTCAGGACTTCCAAGACTGCCATGTCCTATATTCATCAAAAGGTCTGATACATGGTAGCCTCTCACTAAACAAAGGAATGGGTGATCACAATCTCACTGGTTGGTTCTATTGCAGCACGGATGCTGGTGCTGGGTGCAGCTCTGCCTGAGATCATGGATGGGCTGGGGGAAGTGTTCTGACTTCTTCTGTATTGTTCTAGAAAGCTGGTGGCCTGGTACCAGGGTTTCTCCTTCTCCCAACACTGCCCTGTAAGAAACACCTAAGCCAAGTTGGCCCACTGGAGACTCTGGCAATTACGGTGAGAAGCACTCCCAGCCCATAAATCCAAAGAATCTTGAGTCTAGTTAATAGAGTCATTTTAGCAAGTCGAGCACTTTTTCAGCCACCTCCCAGCAACCTGAGGAAGCCACTCTCTCCTAAATTATGAAGAATCTTTACTTAGCTTTCTGCTACCTCCCAGGATACAGTCAATAATTCTTTGGCAAAATAGCTTCTCTATATTCACACGAGGTATCAAGACAAACAGGAAAAATCAGGGGGTACAATTCTTAGGCTAGCTTTCCCCACCCGTGACTCAAAGGACCTCTTTGTGTCCCCTGGGAAAAATGAAGACAAAGCAGAACACTTGTAAATGTGTCTGAACTTGCAACTGTCGGTATCCAGACAGGAGAGGAAAAAGTAGGATGTACATGGATTAGTCTGGTCCAGCATATGCTATGTTCACTTTTATTGCTGACCTCTTGAAACACACACACACACACACACACACACACACACACACACACACACACACACACGTGCATATGCCCCCTTTTAGTACTCGATTCATGAGGCATAAGACTTCCACCCATGATGCAGAGCTGCCATAGTACGTGTGAGGCCTAACAAGAACCCCAGGGCATGTCACATTTCAGTCATGTGAGATGTCTTCCCTCTCATACACATATACACTTGTGGTGGTTTGAACAAGGTGTCCCCCTCATATTCTCAGGCATTTGAACACTTGGTCTCCAGTTGGTGGTGCTGGGTGGGGAGACTTAGGAGGTGTGGCCTTGAAAGTTTAAAGACTTGAGCCATTCCCAGTGTGTTCTCTCTGCTTCCTGCTTGGGGTTCAAGACCCACCTCTCAGCTGTTTCTGCTGCCTTATCTGCCTGTCATGATGGTGATGGACTCTCACCCTCTGGAACCATAGCCCGAATAAATGTTTTCTTCTACAAGCTGCCTAGGTCATGGGGTTTCATCACAGTGATAGAGAAGTAACTGGTACACCACCTCAGGTGGGTAGACAATGGGAGTTTGACACATGCACGAACATCCTCAAGCTCGTGTGCAAGGAACCTCGGTAAGAGTAAGACTGGCATTTCCATTTCTGAAGTATCTTTTAATCATAAATCATTTTAGAGATGTAAAAATGGTAGAGAAACAGTGCAGAGAGTCGTGCTTGTTTTCTTTCTGTTGCTGTGATGAAACAAACCAATAAACAAAAAATAAAACAGACCAAAAGTAACTTAATGGGGGAAAGGTTTATCCCTTCTTACACTTCCAGGTCACACGCCATCACTGAGAGAAGTCAGGGAAGAATTCTAGCAGAAACTTAAAGCCAAAATCATGGAAGGACATTCCTGGCTGGCTCATTCTTGCTCATGCCTAACCAGCTTTCATAGATGGCCCAGGATTATCTCCCAGGGAATGGTGCTGCCCACGGTGGGCTTCGCCCTCCTATATCAGGTAGCAATCAAGACAATTTCCCACATGTTCAAAGGGTAATTTGTTCTGGGCAATTCCTCAGTTGGGACTTCCTTCTCAGGTGACAATCAGCCATGTCAAGTTGAGAGCACCAGCTAAGACACTTGCAGTATGTCCTTTAAACAGCTTCATGTAATGCCGCCATTTTCATACCCATGATGCATTTGCCAAAATCAAGATGTCAGTGATATTGTGGAATTGGTTAAATTATTGGGTCTGGAGTCTATCTTCCCTTCACAAACACCCCACCCTGCCAACCCCTGTCCCAGATATCCAATCCAGGGCACCACATCACATTTAGGGCATTTCTATTTTGAAGATCTAGGATGGCACTGCTCTCCCACCCCCATTCCCTTAGATTTGGAAATTGAGGAAGTGGCTTTCAGAGCAGGGAGGCGCTGTGATTTTTCTCTTCTGTCTTTCCTTCACTTTCATGACAACACTTAATTTGGGCTGCAGTCTGCTTATCTATGAAATGGAGCTTGGCTGAACTTGCTGCCCCACTGGGTGGTTTGTTGGGATTATGGGAAAGCCTGGGGCTGTTGGCTTAGTGCTACTCTTGCTGATTATGGATGTTATGGATCAGAAATTGACAGTTTGTAAGTCTTTGAAGATGTCTGGGTTTTGATTTGAGACATGGTGCTTCCTGGGCAGTAAAAACTACCAGGTAAGGTTAGCATAAGGGCATGATGTATTTGACCTTGCAGAAGAACCAGGACCTTGCTCTTTCAGGCATGAAGCCCTTTACGAACGTAGCCTTGTCAGTTAGCGAGGTCCTCCCCTGTCTCTCACACAGGTATACTACTGGAATTAGACTGAAACACAATCTGCCAGAATTCTCCTCAAAAGAAAATATTTATATTCTGGATGGCTGACATCTGGTTTGGATTTTAGAATTTGTAAGGCTCTGCTGCTTCAAAATAATTGGCTTTTAAAATTTAAGTGACAGCTCAAGTCAAAGGAGCCAAAGGAGAAACTTTTTGATCTCTCCCTCCACAGTTAACAAAAAGATGAATTCAGCAGTCAAAAGGAGAGTTCTGTATTGACTTAGAGTTTACTTATCAGAGAAATAGGTTGTTTTAAATCTAGTACCTTCTAGTGACCACCCACGATTGCTGGGCACACGAGTTATCACAGCCAAGAGGGCTAGGGAGCGATTTTTGATCTCTTTATTCTAATTGGTGCTGTGACTAGTCTTAAGCTTCAGAGATCATTAGTATAATGGTGAGCTGCTCAGTCCATGGAGAATTATCCTGAATACATGTAACACTGCATCCAGTAGACCCTAAACCCCGGCCCTTTTCATTCCACTCACCCTGGTGTCATCCTTCCAAACTAGGCTTTAGAGTTACTGGCTCAGCTCTTTAAGTTAAAAATCAAACAAACACACTCCCTCCCATCAGTGAATAGAACTTAGGCTTAGGCTGATGTTAGTCTTTCCTGTTTCTCACAGCTCTTTCTTCACCCAGCTAACTGAAGCCGAGAAGGCAGGGACAAAGAGACTTCACCAGGCCGGCTTTACTCAGTCTTCATGGCAGTTGGACCAAGATCAGAATTTTAAGTACAGATGTATGATATATAAGGCTCATCAATCTGAGAGACTTACTAATGAATCTGTGCCTCTAAAAAGTCGCATTGAGTTCCTAGCCAACATATAAAGGGAAAGCCAGTTATTAACAAAATCACCCTCGAATGACCCTTAGACTGTTCAGGAGCCCCAACGCGGTCTCACAAGGAGTCCACACAGACGCCTTTTCCTCCTCACTGTCTTTGGACCAGGTCAGCATTTCTCTGATCACGGCATAAAGAAAGCTGGCCTGTGTTTAGGGGCCATAAAACACAAGACACATCGGTTTCTTTAAACACTAAAATAATTAACAGGGGTCAAAAGAGAGTCATGCAAATTCAAGAATGTACTAGTGACAACCTGGCAAGGAGCAACCTCGGAGAGGAAGGCTCACAGTTTGGGAGACAGTCCCTCATGGCACGGAAGGCAGGAAGGAGGGCAGGTAGGGTAAGAACAGCCACAGCTGTCTTGATAAGACCTTACTCACATCTGGGTAGACCCGGAGGCAGAGAAAGGGGCGATGAGCACCTGCCTTTCTCCTCCCTTTGTATTGAGTCTGAGACCCCAGTACATGAAATGGGGCTACAAGTACTTAGGATGGGGTTCCCTCCTTACATAATTCTCTCTACAAACCCCCACAAGGTTGTGCCCAGAGATGTGTCTCCCAGGTGATACAAAAAGATGCCATTGGCAGCCAGTGCAGCTGACGACGAAGGTTAACGCTCACATATGAGTCTCCCAGCTCATACTCAAATCAAGTATGTAATCATAGAGAAACAGTCCCCTGACCTCAATAGGTTGTCCTTCCTCTCAGCCTTGCCTAGCATTTCTTTGTTGTTGCTGTTGTTTGGGTTTTTTTTTCTTTCTTTCTTTTTTCCTAATTCACTTATGTTACATGTCTACATGACCAAATTCTAAATCAAAGGTTATTTAATATTAGTTTGTTTGCTTACTTTTTAAAAAAATTAGGATTTATTTTTATCTGATGTACGTTGGTGTTTTTCCTGCATGTGTAAGAGTGTCAGGTCCCCTCGAACTGGACTTACAGACAGTTGTGAGCTGCCATGTGGGTGCTGGGAATTGAGCCATGGTCCTCTGGAAGGACAGTAAGTGCTCTTAACCACCGAGCCATCTCTCCAGTGCCCACATTAGTTCTTTCCATAAACTGTAATCATTTACAGGCTAGGGAGATTGTTCAGTGCTTGAAGTGCAAATGGGAGGAGCAGGATTCTGAGCCTCAGGACCCACATAAAAGAACCAGGTACAGCGGTGTGTGCTTGTCACAGGGCTGAGGAAGCAGAGGCTGCTGCTTAGCTAGTCCCGCCTCTCTCCAGTCTAGCTCTAGGCCAGTCAGAGACCGGCTCAAAAACCAAGGTGGATGTCTGAGGAACGGCAGCTGAAGCTATGCTCTACACCCTCCAACACACACGATCAATGATTGGTCAATGGGGATGTTGGTAAGTGAATAAGATTACCAGACACAACTCAGTCTCTCACTCCTGAGACCTGAAATGGAAACATTAAAAACCGCACAAGCACACCTCCAGCATTGCTCTGTGGAGAGAGGTTGTGCAGCCCTAGTGAAGAAAAGAAAGAAGCAACAGGCTATGTGAGAAATTGCAACAAAGAAGACTCCTGTTGTGTGCAGAGATACTTCATGCTCCCTTCCCCACAACCCTAGAACTTTACTGCAGATGGAGAAATTAGAAACCATAGCTATCTCCAAGTCACAGCAAAGCAGGCCAGTCCCCTAGGTTCCCCCAACTAAACTTGCCTCTAGCACCATTTGCTGTGATATTCGCTACACGATGCTGGAGAAACCAAGATACACAGGTTGCTTTTATGTCTTAAAGCCTTCCCAAGCTAGAGGGAAGCAGGCGTCTTAATTGGGGTTTCTATTGCTGCCCCATGAAACACCATGAAAAAAAAAGTAAGTTGTGGAAGAAAGGGTTTATTTGGCTCACACTTCCATATCACTGTTTATCATCAAAGTCAGGACAGGAACTCAAACAAGGCAGGATTCTGAAGGCAGTAGCTGATGCAAAGGACCTACCCCCTAGAGTGGGCGTTGCTTAGTGACCTGCTCATCATGGTTTGCTCAGCCTGCTTTCTTATAGAACTCAGGACCACCAGCCCAGAGATGGCACCATTCACAAGGGCTGGGCCTGCCCATCAATAACTAATTAAGAAAATATCATACAGGCTTGTCTATAGCCCAACCTTATGGACTCTTGCTTTCCTCCTCCTCTTCCTTCTCTTCCTTCTCCTCCTTCTTCTCCCTCTCCTCCTCTTGAGACAGTGTTTCTCTGTGTAACCACCCTAGTTGTCCTGGAATTCACTATGTAGATCAGGTTGGTCTCCACATCACCGAGATCTGCCTGCTGGGAATGGAGGCATTTTCTGAATTGTGGTTTCCTCCTCTCAGATGACTTTAGCATGTGTCAAGTTGATGTAAAACTGGCCAGGACAGCAAGTAAGGAAATAACTCACTGAAATCTATGAGTCTAATAAGATAAATTTAGATAGAATGCAAGATTCCTGATAGAGAATGACCAAAGACCTTATGGGAAATGTGAGACAACAGGGTATGAGATGGGCTTCTCAGAGAGAGACAGTCTATGTAAACATCCAAGTTTAATGTAACCAACAGTAAAAATATTTACGTAAGTATTATTTCTTTTATTTGTTAATCAATAGCTATGAACAAGAGCTGAGGCAGAAAATTAACTATGAAATCAACAGCTACAGAATCATCAAATGACTCACACTTCCTTCCACAGAAAAATCTCGACACCCTATGACCACATACCCACCTTCTGGCAAGGCCGTTTCAAGACTCATTTTCCAGTTGCGATTAGTTGGCCTTATTTTAGGTATGTGTTTGCAGTTTCTTTAATTAAACTCACATGCTGATCTTCTTTACTTTCCATAGAGTCAGAATCCCATCCATTCATCTCACTGTCAAAACTCCCATCATCCTTTAAGAAATCCAAAATGCAGCAAGCCTGCATGAATGGCTCTTCTTCATGAATGAAACGTCATCTTGTGAGATAGTGGTGATAGTTAAGCAATTACTTTGGGCTAGTAGAGCAGCTGCACCTTAATAGACCGAGTGCCACACACCTGTCATTCCTGTGTTCTTCGGTACTCTAGGCTGACACGGAAGCTGGACAGGGTAGCAACTACCATCAAATCAAATGAATGATTTGATGTGTGAATGATGATGTGAATCAAATGAATTCCCATGAATAGACCACTTACATGTGTTGCCCATAAGTCACTGGCCTTGATGGATAAAATAGAGCTGAGAAGAGCAATACTGTGCTAGTTCAGAGGGTCTTATGCTTGGGTCAGTCCTGACACATGCACACTCTGCACCTGGAATATAAAAACTCAAAAGGATAGGAGTGGACTATGTTTTGGTCAAGGTACACTTGGAGATCTGGACCAAGTAGGATGCACCTCTTTACTATTTAGGAGGTGCTGTGTGCCAACACTTCACTAAACCAGGATAAATCCTAACTGCAGGGTACAGCCTTGTCCTTATACAGCTCCCACCTCTCCAAAAGAAAAAAAAAAAAAAAACCTCCCATTTCAGAGCAAAAATCCATTTACAGAAATCAACGATGAGCCAAAGTGTGGACAATAACGGAATGTAGGGCACCTGGCCCTAACTGATACATCCACAATCCCTGGACCTACAGCTCAGGAACACCGTCCAGCAAAGCAAGGACTCGTGTTTTTATCTCCATTTGGGTTAAGAGATCGGCATCCTTGAGAAGACCATATTTTGAGGTTCACAGCTCTAATAAGTATCATGCTCTTTTGAATTGATTATGCCCACTCACAGAAGATGTGAAAGCCTACCGGGTCTCAGTGGCAGTCACCTCTGACAGAAATACCAGGCAGCTCTGCCTGGTTTACCCACGCTCCCCTTCTACCCTGTTTGTATCCCAAGATAATTTTTTGTTACAACTCAGACCTTCAGCTTCTCTTAATTCTTCTCATTTCTTCCAATTTTTCCAGAGAAAGTTATTTTCCCTAACTCCTTTTTGCAAGTCGAAAGCAAACCCAATGATAAAGTAAGTTCAAGTAATTGCAACTGTATCAAAATGTGTTTTCCAGTGTAATCATACATAATGAAGTGGCATGCCATTATCCCCTAATCCCCCCAAGGTCCAAGACCCTCCCCAGGAGGCATCCTGAAACCTTCAGCAGCTACTCGTGGCCTGACTAAGCATGCCTTGCCCAAGCATTAATATTCACGACTGAAAAAACAGAACGGCCACTGTATTCTAAATTCAGTTTTAGAGTTCTGTATTATTTCCTTGCTAGGCTTCCAATGCATCTTTGGACATGTATACCAATTCATTATATATTTTTAAAAGACAATTGTGGATTGGCCTGTGAAGGGGAACTCTTTTTGATTTCAATTCTTGGCCATAGGCTATCTTGGGGCATGTCTCACACATACCTTCTAAGAATATCAAATCTATCACCTCCTACTTAAATATGACCTTATTCACAGCAATTACAATCATTCTGTGTGTCCTAATGATCCAATCTTACACTGACATTCTCTTGATATGTAAAAGCTATGCATGTCTAGATCTGCGTCGTAACTCTTGTGTGCACAGTTGCCTGGTTTTGGATGACTCGATGTCACTAATTATTAGCACCAAAACCAGCCACAAATTGAGAAAAGCTGTAATTCATATAACTATCAAAGCGGCATAAGATTTTAACCAAAGGATCCTGCCGGAGGCATTGGCTCTGGAGATAGAAAGAGCCAAATGTGCCCATTCTGACCCCGGTTAGCATGCTCTGCAGAGTCGGAACTAGCCTGGTGTCTCAACTCCAGACAAGACTTTGGAAAGCAAAAGCGGTGGTAACAGAGACCATGATGACAAAGGCAAAGGTAACCACATATCAGCACCAGCAGTTGTTAGTGGAGAGGCAGAGGGGCCCTCAGAACCAGACCTCTAACCAGGCTCCAGGACTTAACCAGAGGTTTAAAAAAATCTGCTCCCCTGACATCTGTCCAGCTACTGTTTACCAGGGAGACAAATGGCAGAGGAGTGAAGGAGCGAAGGAAGAATCACACAATTCCTGCTGTGGTAGGGTGACTCGCATTTCCACCACAGGGTCACATTAACCTTCCCCAGGCTCTGACCTTAAGAACTCATGCAACACTAAACTGTAGTTCAACGGCTTTGGGGGGAAAAGGTACAGAGCACAGCAAAGCATTTCTTTTCTCTTTGTTAAAACAATTCAGGGAGTATTCTCTATATAGAGCATTCAAATTCCTATTACTCATCCCCCACACATACACAAGAATAATCACGGTAAGAAACAGGCCGGTGTATCTATGCTCTGTGAATCTTTTGTGAGCCTCCCCCAGGTTTTTTACAGTGCCAGAGAGGGTCACCTTTCTATCAAGCAATCAGCTCCAAGAGTGAGCAGCCCCACCTGGTTCCAGAAGGTTCTTTAGGATAAGTCCCGTGCTACTCCCCAGTGTTTCCCACTGTAGTCACTGTCTAGACTATATTGCTGGCACACCTGTTCCATTTCCCATTGTTTGGCTTTTCAAAAAACTAAAAGTTGCCTCCAGGGCTTCTAATTTAAATAGAAAACAAAAGGCTAAGCCAGGGTAAGGACTGCCCCAAGTTTCAGTGTTCTTTGTGAGAGGTATAAGTAGAAGTCAGCTACTCTTTTGAGGTCCCACTCTGGAGTTGTTTGGAACCATGTGTCCCCACGTGGGTTCAGGATAAGGCCATCTGACCATCTCCAATCAGAGGTGTATCCACAGAGGGGTTATGGATGCTGCTCTGGATGTAGACCTGGGCACAGTCAATACTTTTGGCCTTATCCATCCTGGTCTGAATACGCTTCTTCTTCAGAGGTTGCAGAGCATCTCAAAAGGCAGCTTCCAGCACTGATGTTAGAAGAAGCTGCCTATAGATTCTGACCAAAGCACATCCGAAGGGAACTGCTGGTGTGTCTGGGCTTGTGACATGGGAAATTAGGAAGCCGGGGAGAGCAGCATTTGACTAATCTCATGCAGCAGAAAGGCAGAAGAAGCTGAGCAGAGAGAGGAGGGGGAGAAAGGTCAGAGAGGAAGAGAGAGGGGCAGAGGGAAAAAGATGGACAGAAAAATTTCTCGTGACTGTTTTGGAGCTTACGTCACACACAGCCACATTTGTTTCTGGTTCTGGGAAACAGCCTGGTGTCTTCACAATGACTCCCCTCTTCTTGTTGGGCTGGCCCATGCTGGGCTCCATTTCTTAGAACCTCTGGCTCCCTGCTAATATATTTCTCATGTAACACACAGCCTTGAGTCTGGTATTATTTTACCCTTCAAATCTAATTAGCCCCACGAGCAGGGGCTGAGTTTGGAAAAGGCACCCAGGTCTCAAAGGAAAAACATTAACTTATGAAAAACTATTTTCTCATTGAAAAAAAAAAAATCACATGCCTTTGGTCCTGAAGTGCCTCTGTAAGCAATGGGATCCTGGATAAACTGCGTTTTTGACACACACAAAAAAGATCATTTTACAAAGTCCCTCCAAGATTTGTAGAATCACGTGGTCCAGGGGGCCACTGGAAACAGCTGGATCGAGGGCTTGGGGCAAGCATGGACAGATCCCTGCCTTATGGGTTCCCTAGTCGGTTTCTAATCAGAGAGCACAGAAACAGCACCACTGTGATCTGTATCTGCAGCCTCCTGAATTCATACCAGTGCATCTTTTCCTTATTATTGCGAAGGCTGGGACGGCACAGCCATACCTTCTATATGCACATTTTCATCACTAGTACTTTATCAATAAAAATAAGCTTTTTGTGTTTATTGAGTGAATACATGAAAGACTAAGTACACAGCAGTCTATGAACAATCCTAAGTGAGATGACACAGGAGCTCAGTTACATGGGGCTGTGCTGAAGGAGGCCCCTGATGTGGGTTGATTGTACCTGGTGCCACTTGAAAGCTCACGAGATTACCATTTCCCTTGATGGCTATACATGTTGGAGACAGAGCCTGTGCTCGGCTCAAAAAGAGAGGAACAATTCTAAAATGATCTGAAACTTAGGGCCCTGAAATAGTCTTGGGCACTTGAGGGAAACTGGGATGCTGTTGTGGGAAGGAGATCCTGCGGTGGTCAAGAACCAGCTAGGGCAAACTTTAACAAGCAACTCCTGAAGTCAGTGAGTTTCTGTAGTCATTGTCAACTTGGGGGGACCTAGAGTCACTTAGAAGGTGGGTGAGGCACTCACCCTGGATATGAGAGGCACCATCCCATGCCCTAGAGGCTGGAGTAGACCAAAACTGAGAGAAAAGGAGAAACCCTTCCCCCTTCTCCACTCCCTGTCCCACTGGGATGATCTGAGATGCTCAGCTACGCCTCCCCATCACGATGGACAGGCACCTACGAAACCAGAACCCAAAGATCTCCCTCCTCCTGCAAGCTGTTCATTTCATTCTAAGTATGATTGTAAACATCCTGGAGCCAGAGGGTCTAACCTGTGGTCTGAGGCCTGGGAAAGCTTGTGTGGCTGTGTCACACAAAATAAACAATGCAGCCGGTGACAATTCTTTGTCCAATGGCCTAGAGGAGCCCAAAAGGAATTCCAGACCCTGCTTTATAGTCATGCAACAACAGCATAGACCTTAGGTAAGTTATGTGTGTGTGTCTCACCTGTTCAGGTTGGCTTAGACATTTACAACAATTATATAATGTTCCACCTATGTTGTGGTAGTTCAACTAGGTTTGGCTCCCATAGTCATGTGTTTGAATGCTTGGGCCACAGGGAGTGGCGCCAGTAGGAGGTGTGGCCTCGTTGGGGTAGGTACAGCCTCGTTGGAGGGAGGGCATCACTCTGTAGGTGGCTTTGAGGTCTCATATGTGTTCAAGTCTGGCAAATGTGGCATGGTCTCCTTCTGCTGCGTGTGGATCGTGGATCGAGATGTAGAACTCTCAGCTCCTCATCCAGCACCATGCCTGGCTGGATGCTGCCATGCTCCCCACCATGATGATGATAGGCTGATGGTGGGCTAAACCTCTGAAACTGTAAGCCAGCCCTAAATGAAATATTTTCCTTTATACGAGTTGCCTTGGTCATGGTGTCTCTTCACAGCAATAGAACTCTAAGATATATGTCAATCACATTGAATCGATCCCACGTTTTTATTTTATACACAGTTCCAAACTAAACTTTCTTTAATTATTTTTAACCATTTAATTCTCCAATCTCCTCCCCCTTTTTTGCTCCTCAGTATGCAGCCTTGGCTGGCCTGAAATTTGCTGTGTAGGTTGGCCTCAAACTAATAGCTATCCCTCTGCCTCCTGCCTCCTGCCTCCTGCCTCCTGCCTCCTGCCTCCTGCC
>JADRCD010197752.1:21362-33818 GCA_019843815.1 Montemys delectorum
CTGCCTCCTGCCTCCTGCCTCCTGCCTCCTGCCTCCTGCCTCCTGGCCTCCTGCCTCTGCAGTGCTGCGGTTAAAGACATGTACCACACTGGGCCAATCCTTTTCTTGATGCACAGGCTCAAACTCTAACTTAACATTTAAAAGAACTAAGCTTTTGGTGGTTTGTGGTCTCACACAGAACACCAAAGAAATCAAGACTGTCGATTCTAATTTATAACCATTGATCGCTTTATAAACAGTGTTTGGAGACAGAAAAGAGGGCTCCAAAGGTGATCATACACAGCACACGTATGTGGTCCAGTTGTTGAGAAGGAGCCAGAGGGGGCCAGAGGGAAGGAGCAAGGGCCTCTCAGAGCCAGCAGCTTCCAATGAGGTATGTGGAGGCGTGGTCACCAAAACCCAGACTCCTCCAGCTGTGCAGGTTTATCTGTGATAATGGAAAAGCAAGGGATGGAGATACAGGATCAGGTTGTCAGGGACCCTGTCACCTGACCCCGGAACCTGGACAAGAGTCTTCTCTCTTTCTGTTTCCCAAATAGCTAGCAGGATATTATGGGAAGTTGACAGGTGCCCCTGGAATCAATTCGTTGTTGAAGTTTATTGCTTAAAACACAAACAAACTTATTCCTCACCTGGATTACAGAAATATGAAAGCTCAAGGTGAGTTTTAATTGCGTTACATGCCTTGGGTAATTTAGAATGAGTGAATAGCTTGCAATTGTGGGATTCATGGTAACTATCTAGTGTTGATTGCTCTCTCGCTCCAGGGCTTTTAAGTGATGTGTCCCAGAAAATGTTTCACAGTCACTGTCATTGCCAGGAGAAGCCAGATAAGTCAGTTACTAACACACGTTTGCCTCTCAATTCTAAAGCATGGTGTGATCAGCTTTCTGACATTAGAACTCATAATGGGCTGCCTTCCTGGCCAATCTTCTGTCTCATACTTGCATGCCTGTACATGCGTGTGTGGCAGTGCGTACCATATGCATCACAGTGCATGTATGGTGGCCAGAGGACAATCTCGAGTATCAGTCCTTGGCACCTACCTTGTTTGGACGTAGGATCTCTTGCTGTTACTAGGATAGCTGGCCTGCAAGCCACCAGGGTTTTTCCCTGCGTCTGCCTTCCATCCTGACACAGAAACACCACACCTACTTTTACATGGGTTCAGGTCCTCACATAAGGGCATCAAGTGCTTTACCTACTGAGCTCTCTTCCCAGCCCAAACTCAAGGTTTAATGACAATGCCAAGCCTGTCACTATGAACCATCCATATCTGTGCCTTATCCTGAAAGCACTGAAGTGTACCACCCATACATGCCTCGGGGTCTTTGAGTTTTCCCATCAAGGGCTCTAAATTTAGAAAGTAATACAGGTAATCAAAAATTTGCACTAAAACACATTTAAAAAAAAAAACCACAAACCCAGAAACATAACAAAATCAACATTTAGTTAAATGAGTTCTTGGGTAGCCACCACCCAGCTAAAAATAAATAGACCATGCCAGCACTTCCAGAAGTCTCGTCAGGTGCTGGTGCCAATGTCAGCACGTCTCCCTCCACTTGACAGGAGCCCTGACAGCAGCTTTCTGTGTTACGACTCTCCATAGGCCCTCAGGTTACAGGATGCTCTGGCTCACAGCCATTATTTGCACCATTAAAAGACTGGGCAGTAAATAGTCTCTGAAAGCCTTATTTATACTTCTTCCATTTTTATAGCAGCCCACAGTTAAGAAGCACTCATTAATGTATGGGGTTTTTAAATTTTATTTTATTTAGTGTATATTTTAATATGCTTTCTCATCCCTGAAAAAATACGAGGAATGCGGTTAAGAAATTTCCACCACGAGGGGGCGCCACATCCCTTTATGTTCTCCGCGGGGAAGCCAACCCTTCTCTGGCCTGATTCCCAGTGCGGCTACCAAGGCGCTCACAGGCTATGTGAGAAATCCACTGAATGACTTCTTTACCTCATTGCATATCACAAAATGGCTCGTCGGCTTAAATTCAATCCGGAAAGGTTGCCAAAAGTCTTGAGCAGCTGCTTCCAAGAACGAATCTGTGTGTCAACGACTTTTCCACTAAGAACCGAAGTCCGTGAAATTGAGGGATGGGGGTGGCGAGAACATTTGGAATGGACAAAGGGCCCTGTTTCCAACCCGAAATGAAACACAGCTGGCTTACAGCTGTGCTACCTCCTTCAGCTCACATGGAGTCAAGTCGCAAAACAGAATAAAGCTTTCTGTGATGGCCTCTGAGCCTCCCTGCCAGCCACTAGCTACTAGCTTCCTGTATTCCCTTTTGATACACACGCACTGTGTATACTCGGGTCCAGTTCATCAGAGACGGGCTTCTACAGTTTACCTGATAGGTCTTTTTATTTGACATCTTAGTCTTTGCGTGTGTGTTCGGGTGGTCAGAGGACAACCTCAGGTGTCAGCCATCACTTCCTAGCATGACATAGGGTCTCTTGATGTTCACCCTGCATATGCCAGGCTCATTGGTCCGTAATTCTCTTGTCCCTCATCCCTTTAGACTCTTGTTTCTGATGTGTGCATGTGTGTGTGTGTGTGTGTGTGTGTGTGTGTGTGTGTGTGTGTGTTTTCCCGATCTTTAAGCCATGAAGACATCTGAATTCTTCAATCACGGGAGGTTAAAATTTTAAAATTACACTTGCTCTCTCTGTGATTTATAACTATTTATATTTTCCTGCCCTCACAGTTCTCTGCATTAGACCAAGCCTAGGTGCCGAGTGTGCACCAGAGCAGGACATTATGGTTATGCATGGGGCATTCCAACTTTAAAACCAGCCTCACATCATGCCAAAAGGCCAGGGACTGCACCCAGGTGTCAAGCAGACAGCTACAGAAGCGCCAACTGGGGTGTTTACACATTTTAGGTGCTCACTGCAATTCAAATCCTAACCATAGGTTTATAAGCTTACCGTATATTAATTAAGGGAGCCTTGTGCCGCATGTCGCTTTGTTCAAATCATTTTACGTTCCTCGGGTTTGTTCTTAACATACTGATTTACCAATTTGGACAGCTCAGTTTGGGTGAATGTATCTGTCCAAATGCAGCTAAGACAAGGCTGTAAGGCCCATAGTTTGGATCTTATTTATTCTTTAGAAAAGTATGATGTGCTGCTCCCCTCCAGGCTTGGTAAAAAGTATAAGACAGTCCCGAGAATGTGGGCTTTTGAGTCAGCCAGCGTCAGCATCAGGAAGTGGTTTTGGGACTGTCCTTACTCTCTAATGACACTCCCATGTGACAACCCCTCTGACCTCATGAGAAAAGTCTCATTCCCTGGTTTTCCCAACTCCTCTCCGTCACTGATCTTTTGGTCACTTCCCCATATCAGCGGATGACTTCATCTCTTGGTTCATAGAATCCACATGAAATGCCACAGCTATCACCCCGGGTGACTCATATAAGTCCTGTTGCCATGACTCCCTGACAACTCATTTCTAATGACTTCCATCCCCACGATCCTCATCCGCCTACGCTCAGGGCCAAACTCTGACCTCTTCTCACAGATGAAATGTCTCGATGCAGCAGCCCAGACCCCAAGCAGTGTCTCATCCTTCCTTGTCTCTCACTAGTTCGTACTCACCACATCTTCGCTTGGACCTCTGCTTCAACTTCTTTTTCTCCTGATCCATCATAGTTCTTCCAATTTCCCTTCACATCTTTTCAGCTAAGATCATGTGGATCACTAGCTTCAACAAGTCTCATCCTACACCACTAACAAACGTTTAGCTTCCTTCTGGCTATAGTCATCGGGCAAAGTCCCAAATCAGGGTTAAGCCCATCCTTCATCCCCAAGATCAAATACCTTGATGTAGGTACCAACTACATGTGTAGGGTCTTCTATCTCAGTCAGGCAGTCAACACAGTCCTGGAACCTTTGTGCCAACTCTCCAGAGTCAGTGAAAGACACATCCAATCCAACACAAGCTTATGCTTAACATCCAAAGAAACTCAACGTAGATTGTGTTATTTATAAATAAAGACTATTAGCCATTCATTTGAGTTCTGTTTCTTCTTGACCTCTGAGGGACTATCCCCACCAATAGCTGTCACCTCTTTCTCTCATTTAAGAATTTAGACTCTTCTTTCCTTCCTTCCTTCTTTCTTTCTTTTCTTCTCGTTCGTTCTTTCTTTCTTCTTTTCCTTCCTTCCTCTTCCTTTCCCTCCTCTTCTTCCCCTTTCTCCTCCTCCTCCTCCTCCTCCTCCTCCTCCTCCTCCTCCTCCTCCCCCTTTCCTCTTCTTCCTTTCAAGACAGGGTTTCCTCTGTGTGTCCCGGCTGTTCTCAAACTCAGAGATCCTCCTGTCTCTGCCTCCTGACTGCTGGAATTAAAGGTGTGTACCACCACCCAACTGACCTCAAAGACTTTCTCTATATAAAGAATCCATGTACACCCTATGTCCTCTCCGAGAGCCTTGGATTTCTTCTTTGCTTCCCAGTCATGCTACTTGCAGAGACAAATGCTTCACTTGACATCCCCACTTCCTCTCAGCTCAGCTACATACCCACCTGTCTACCGGAGCTTGCTTCTTCATTCTTCTCATGGCAGCCAGTCACTTTCTGGTTGGTATGTTCAGTGGATGCTTTCCGGACTTGTCTAGTTACTCTCAACAGTACTTGGCATCATGCATCACTCCCTGCTTCTTGGAAAGTTCTTCCTTCTTCTCCGACCATCCCCTTCTGCCTACTGATTTCTCTCCTACCCTCTAGCTGCCTCATGCCTAAAATGTGGGTTTGTCAGACTGGCTTACGTTCTTCACTCTTTCCCTGGATAACACCATTCAGTTAGTCGCATGGCTGTGGTTCCCAAACCAGATCACACTCATGTCTTATACGCTTCTATATTCATTTGCCACACCAGGCACCTCACCTATGTGTTTTAAACACACACTGATATCAATATATCCATACTAAGTTTATTGTTTTCCCTTGTATAGATTCATTATAAACCATCTACTCTCATGTATATGAAACACAGACTTCTCTATACTTTTTTCTCCATATTTCTTATTCTTTATTCAATCAGTCCCAAGATCCAGCCACTCAGTGCGATCTTCATCACATCCACTCCTTCTTCCCCATCTTCCCAGCCGCATTCTGCCTTCACACGGCCCCTAATGTATTCTTTGATCAACACTGATATGGATGCCTTTGACTGATGTTCCTGGCAGTCCCTTACATCTTCCAATTCAAATTGCATTCTAAACTACAGTGGAATACCCTCTAAAAGATGCACGCCCAGCTAGACCACTTCCTGAGAGAGTCCCAGATTGAAAACCTCAGTCTTTATCTGCCAGGACACACTAGACCAGGATCCACCTCTCTATCACCCTTGTTCACATTTCTTATCTTAGACTTTCAATCCAGTTAGAGCAGCCTGCTTAGAAAGCGTATTGCCTAATGTAGTAAGTGACTAGAGGGAAACAGTACCTTCTGAACACGGCAGGGCAGTTTCACATATGAACTCATACCAGTCATGACAGCATGTGTGAGGCCTGTAACAAGCCCAAGCCAGAACAAATCCCATATAAAGAGCTGGGCACAAAAATCTCATCCCTAACAGTGGAGCTACTGGCAAGGGCCAGCTACTGCGAAAGGGAGAGACCATTTTCTCTAAGGGTAAAGCCCCTGGTAAGTTGACTGAAGTATATAGTGGAAAGCCAACACATCCAAGAATATTTGAGCAGCACAAGTTTTTGTTTTTGTTTTCCATTAGGTTGGGTGGGTAGAGCAGAGAAGTAAGTCTGAGACTTGCTGGGGTGGGGGTGAATATGATCAAAACATGCATGAAGCTATTAACTCTATTTATTAACTCTCAAAGATCTAATACAAACTTTAAAGAAAATATATTGCCTGATAGCAAATAGATAGGTCAGATAGATTTGCTCACATTTGAGCAGCCCTTACTGACTTGTGACCATGGATAAGTTGGCTACTCTCTGAGAGTGCCATAGGCTTCTCTCTCAGACTACTTGCACTCTCTTGGCCTTGTAAACCCTCTTCACTGGTCATTTTCCCATTGGACCACGCATATACTCTTAGCACACAGAGTCCCTCAGTACTCGTTCTGCATGCAAGTGGCTGCATAGAACAATTGATTCCCTCCATGCTAGGAAGCTCATTTCCTCCTAGGACTAAATATTGCACTTTTGCATCCATTTGTTAGGAAAGTCTTCGGTTGGGGCAGACAGTGTTAGAGTCTTCCAGCCATCCTCTTCACACTTAGTATATCCGGACCTGTACTTGGATGTTTCTAGATTTCCTTTACTTGAAATTTCATCGTTTCTTGGATATCAAGTGTACGCTGTGGTCCTCAGAAATGGGCACTTCCATGAACTTATGGGATACAAAGGACTTCAGTGCAGTGGAGCCAACCTTTGAGGCAGCGGCACAAGAGGACAAGTGCCTTCGTTTATATGGCATAGGATTTCCACCTGTGTCTTAATATGAGCCTGATGTCATCCTTGAGGGCACCACCACTGCACAGGAGGTTTAAGGGTGGGTCAAGGATGCTCAGTTATAGCATCCGCACAGGTCCAAATCCAGTCAAAGTCAATTGCGAGGCCAAGAGTTTAGAAAAGAGAGTAAAATGGTTGTGTGCTGAAGATGTAGCATGGTTGGCAGGGTGCCTGGCTGGCATGCACAGCGCCTTGGGTTTATCCCTAATTTGGCATAAATTGAGCCCGGTGGCACATAATTGTAATCCCTGCATTTGGGAGGTGGAGGCAGGAGAATCACAAGTCTATGGCTAGCTTTGGCTAGATAGAAAGGTTGAAGCTAGTCTGGGACACATGAGACCTTGTCTTAAAAGACTGATAATCTAAATGATAAGATCAGGTTGAGTACATATGACCAAAGAGGATCTCAGGGAGCAACTATGAACCATCTTGTAGTGACCATAGCTAACTTTATCCGCTGCAGTACAGAGCGCGCTCTGTGGACCTAACATAAGAAAGATGAGGTAATGAGGCTCTTGAGAAGCCCTGACTGGCCTGGAAGAGCTCCCAAAGACCTGGACCATGATGAACAGGTGCCAACTCTAGCATAGGCTGAGCACTGGCATCCAGGTCAGGTCTCAGAGCCATCTGTCCTCTTCCAATCATTCCTCACCTCTACCGACGTTTAAAAGAGCGGGCAGAAAATTCGGAAATGCTGACTTTGTGACCTTAGACATTAAAAAGCAGAGGCTTCAGCAATGAGCCAAGAATTATTAGCTAAGAGAAGAATGATGCAACAGAGGTCCGTATGCGCCACGGGCGGCTGGAGTGGGAATATGGCCATTTAGTCTATCTGTGCGAGTCATATGTCTCACTGGCTTCTGAGTTACAGGCATCCCGATTCATTACATCCAGCTGAGTGATGGGCAATCTCGTGGGTTGGTAGAGATCCCTCGGCTCCTGACAAATCAAGCCACAGCAGCCACACGGCAGTTTTCCCTTCTCTCCCTGTGGGAAAGCTAGGTCAGTGAGAGGCTGCCACTTGATTTACGGCAATGACCAATTTCGAAGTTGGCTTTATCTGATCCGCTCTGGAAAAATATTTCCAGGCGCTATGAGCAGTCTTGTTAAGTTGTGCAGGCCTGCAATCATTTTCTAAAAATCACTCAACCATCAAAGATTTGATTTGGCCCACTTAATCTGCGCTGACTTCTGTTCCTTTTGCAAGGCGGAGGCCTCTGTAGTCCAACCTGCCCATGAAGCCTCCCAGCTGTGCTTTGAATTGCTTTTCCACCCCTACCACCAGCGCATCTATAGCTCTTATCTAAATGTCACTGAGAAGACAGCTATTGCTATCTCCACACCAAGGATGTGAAGATTCCAACACAGCAAGGTCACGCGACAACTCAGGGATGCTCCTGGGTTAGAGTGCGGTTTGATGGTCCGGCAGAGTCATGTGCCACGTGAAGATGCTGATGCGGCGTGCACATCTACTGTAGGAAAGAGTAAAGAGTCCAACAGGAAGCCCCATGGTTTCCCTTCAGCCTCTTTGGATTCAGGTTAATACCGGGCAATGTGGCTAGAGACGAAATAAACATGGATTTTGCCAAGGATGGAATAAACGGAGTAATAGCATTTAGGTTTTCCATCTGCTCAGTGGAAAGACACCAGCTGTTTCTCCTCAGTCTCTCTTCACATCCTCTGCCCCTGCCTTTCCCAGACCCTACAGCTGGACCTGTGAGTGCCCCTGACATTGGCCTCAGTCCTATGCAATGCCTGAGCCAGTCCAAACTGTAGTGGGAAGTGTGTCCTCAGGCTAAGATGAACTCAAGCCTTTCAGTGGGTATTTCTTCAGGCTCTTGGACTCTGTAATCAACCCTGCTCCCCAGATGTAAACCCAGTGACTCAGAAGGGAAGATCAGAAGGCCACGATGTCTTTCCCAGGTGTTTCTGTCTTGTGCATGCCTCCTTCTCAGATGCGCACTCCCCAGTTGTAAGATGTGCTCTTCTCCTGCCAACCCCGTGTCCCAGCCCTCACAGACCTTTGATCCAGATGGCTGGCTGTCTAGGCCTGTCTCCCTGTTAGCAATCACTGCCCTCTGCACATCCCATTGGTTGTCAGTTGTACCATCATCCTCAAGACTTGCTCCTTTGGCCAGTGGACACCAGGCATGTGTTCAAGTTCAGCCTTGGGGTTTGGCCAGAGATCTGCTCTTTCACATGTGGCCTCCACCATCATTCTGCGGACTGCTCTAGGATTTAGCCACAAGGCCTCTCATTTAATATCTCCCTGATTGTCTGTGATAAGCCTTTAAAAATTCAATATAAACAGCAACATCAGTTACAAAGATAAGGATTGGTGTTATACAGGGGATTCCATCTATAAATATTTGCTATATTTTAACACAGTGACTTTCCATCATGGATTGGAAACATGACTTATTTGTAAAAAGGGATATAGTTTACAGAAGTGAATAAAGCCTACCACTGTTTTTATACTGCTATAAGCCATTTGTTCCAGTGCCCTTTGCCTACTTGGTGCCTCAATTCCTTTGCTGGTCAGCTTCGGATTCCAGAATCAATGACCATAACCACACAGTATACTTGCCTTCATCTCCTTCCTTACTTCACTCTCTTTGTGACATCTTGGTCTGGTAAACCTGGCTCAGATGAAATCCATTAATTTGCCGACTGGTACCCATACCTGTCTGGTCGAAGGCACTAGGGACAAACATAAGACCTGCGATTTTACTATCAGGTCTTACTGTCCATTCAGGAATCCTAACCCCAGGGAAGACATGGGAGGTGTCCAGAGGTCTGACTATGCTTCTCCAGGTCAAGTACTCACACCCTCCCCTCTGTCCTCAGATTGCCAGCATCTCTCTCAGTGCCGGCCGATGGCCTTGTTCCAGCTTCATTGAGAAAGCGGAAGCAGGCAGAAGGACCCACTCAGAGCAACCAGCTCATGCTGGCTCCGCTGCTCTGGTACAAAACCAAGCCCTGCAAGTGAACACATGGAGTCCTCCTCACTGGCCAGCACCAGAGGACCATCCCCACTCCCCACCCCAGTCTTGCTCGCTTGCCTCCTCCATGTTTCCCAGCTGGGTCTCAAGGGCACACACGCCGTATTGCTTTTATTGGCCACTACTGTTCTCTTTTTCCATGGGCATCAAGACACAGTGAGGAATCAACACCTTTCCTGGCCTTGGGTCCCCTAAGTTCCTCTAGCTCACCACCACAGGAGTCCCAGAGAGAAGACTCCAGTGGACAGACAGTCCTTGGGTCCCAAATTTTTGGGCTCTGTCAGCATTTGATAAATATGGACTCTCTCCCTGTCCTATAGCCTAACTTTAGGTCTCACCTAACTCCCTGATTTCTTTTTTCATTTCATTTGCTGGCTCCTTGTCATCTCTCCCAGCAATCCAGAGCTCTAGCCTCAGCCCTCTTCCTTATCACCTGGGCCCTACATGGTCTTACGCAACCCCTGGACTTAAAACACTACCCCAAAATAATGGTGCTTACTATCACATGCACCTCTTGAACACCGCACACACATACACACACACACACACACACACACCTACCTGGAGTCTGTGTGTGCTCCCTCAATTCATATGTTAAAAACCCGACCACTGATGTGATAATAGATGAGGATTCTGAGCAGCGCTTCTCAACCTTCCTACTGCTGTGACCCTTTAATATAGTTCTCATGCTGTGCGGACCCCCAACCATAAAATTCTACTAAAATTCTATGAGGTTGCTACTTCATCCCTGTACTTTTGCTATTGTTATGAATTGTGATGTAAATATATGTGTTTTCCAATGGCCTTGGGCAACCCCTGTGAAAGGCTTGCTTGACCTTCAAAGGGTTCACAACCCACACGTTGAGGACAGCTGCTTTTGAGTGACCACATTACAAAGACAGTAAACATAAGAATTGGACCAGTTCCCTTGTGAAAGAGCTATTTCATGTTAGTTTTCTTCCTTTTGCATTGTTGCAAGTGTTTAAGTAATCATCTGTTCACCAATAAATTGATCTACTATTTTTGTCTTTATTAAATTCTTACACAGGCTGAGATTCTCTTCATATATAGGAAAAAGAAGAAAGGACTCTGGGGAGATACTTCAGTAGGTAAAGTGTTGGTCACAAAAGCACAAGAACTTGAGTTAGAATCCCCAGAACCCACATAAAAAAATCCAGGTGAAGGATTACCTGCCTGCATAATTGAAAAAAAATGGAATAAAATAGCAGGAGTTTGCTGGCAGCCAGTGCAGCAAATTCAATTCACTTTAGATTCAGTGACAGAGCTGTCTCCAAAAATAAAGATGGAAGTCGGGTGTGGTGACAAACGCCTTTAATCTCCGCACTCAGGAGATAGAGGCAGATGGACAGTCAGAGTTTGACACCAGCATGATCCACACAGTGAGTTCCAGAACAGCCAGGGCTACACAGGGAAACCATGTCTCTAAAATCAACAAAAAGTAAAGGTGGAAAGTGATTGAGGAAGACACCGGAGGTCAACCTCTGACCTCTACACACACGAGCCTGCTATCTTTCCTCTACACATATGCACACATGTACACACACATACAGAGAGGGGGAAGGGAGAAAGAAGGGGAGGCAGAAGGGGAAAATGGAAGGGAAGAAAAAGAAAATAAGTGTTCAGAGACCTGCTATGTCCCCTTTCATCATGCAAGAACACAGAGATGTCGTACAAACCTGGCTAGAGGACAACACTAAGTGCGGTCCTTGAGTGGTGTCACCTCAAGCTTGGGCTCTTTGGCCTCTAACTCTGTCATCAGTAGACTTCTTCTCCTCTAAGCCTCCCAGCTCATGGCACTGTTACTTCTGCCCAGGCAGACTAAGACACGGCATACTTTACATCTCCACTTAAGCATCAAATGATCATCTCTAACTCAACATTTCCAAACCCAGCTCCAATTTCCCTTCCCAGAGGCGTGTCCAGTTCATTATAACGAAACTCCATCCTCCTTGTTGCTTAAACTAAACCTTTGGGGCATGTTGACCTTCTCTTTTATTTCCTATCGAGCTTCTCCTGGATAAGAGACTCCCTGGAGCTTGCTCTACCCGGAACTCACTACCACCTGAGACACTCTCAGGTCTCTCCCAGCTCTCCTCTCCCCCATGAATTACCACAACATCCTTCTAACTAGTCCCTCTGCTTCTACTTCTGTCTCCTTCCATACTAACTAGCCACACCACACAAGCCACAGTGATCTTTTGTAAAAATAGCCCAGGCTTCGAAATTCCCATGCTTCAAACTTTCATAAGTCATCATCCACCCCCATGGGAAGATGCAGCGTGATCCAGCTGCGCTCCCGCATCTTCAGTCACATCTGGTCAGTGTGTCCGTCCCCTTTCTCCTACTCTACTCCTGCTCCCCCACCCTCCCCACTGCTTCCCAAATGCACCGTGTATGCTCAGGGCCAGTGCATCTGTTGTGCCTTTCCCCAGCTGTGTCTCCTGCAGATACCCACATGACCCCTGACCCCTTCTTTGCTCCGACCTGCAAATGTCACCTTCCTAGAAATGCCTTCCATGAATATACTATTAAGTGAGCTCTGTCCTCAGCACTGCAAGGGCCATAGCATTATCTACTTCATAATACATACATACATACATACATACATACATACATACATACATGTAAAGTCGTGGTTAACCCCATATCATAGGTAGTCCAGCCTGGCTTCGAGTTCATGGCCATTCCTACAACAGTGCTTTGAGGGCTGTGATCACCATCTGGACCACCTCACATTTACTTATTCATTTGGCAATTCTTCCCCTTCATTCCCAGGGGACTGCAATCCCTGTGAGGGCAGAGTTACTCTGTACTTGCTATGACGTCCTCAGCATCCACAGAGGCATCAGCAACACAGACACTAAAACATGCCTGCAGACAGGATGGCACAATGTGTGGCCTCAGAGTACAAAGTTCATTTCAATAGGATTTCTTTTGCAAGTAAAACT
>JADRCD010197753.1:0-51277 GCA_019843815.1 Montemys delectorum
TTCTTGGTCATGATGTTTGTGCAGGAATAGAAACCCTGACTAAGACACCTGCTCTACAGAGTGAGTTCCAGGACGGCCAGAGCTATACAGAGAAACCCTGTCTCAAAAAAAAAAAAAAATCACAGAAGGGGAGACTGGGGGGGTGGGGAGGTCGGGGCTGTGATCAGGATGTAAAGTTAAATAAATAAATAAATAAATAGACAAATTGCAAAAGGAGCCAGGCTGGTGGTGGTGCTTGCCTTTAATCTCAGCACTTGGGAGGTAGAAGACGATTCTCTGAGTTGGAGGCCAGCCAGTGAGTTTCAAAACAGCTAGGGCTACACAGAGAAATCCTGTCTTCAAACAAACAAACAAACAAACAAAATCACACAAAAGAAAATCTTAGGGCAGAACTCAGGACAAGCATCAATATAAGGGATGCCCACTGTTCCCTGGCAAAAAGGTGCTACACTATGCTCCAAGTTGGGTAGCCAAGCTTGCAAGGCCTGCCCAGGCTTTGGAGATTGCCTTACACATCTAGCCAAGATCTTATTCCAAAGCTAGCTGCTGAGGTTAGGCTGCACCCTATTGTAAATGAGTCCAGGTTGTATAAAACAATTCGTTTTTTAGGTTGAACCCTGACCCGGGAGACTCCGTTTTGAGGGAGGATGATGACTGCAGTCCCCTGGATGGATGACCTACAAACAGCACTCATCTGCAGGCACCACTCATATATATATTGTGGACTGATAAATGATTTATTCCTGGGAATAGAAAAGGATACACTGGGGTGAGTTAAGACTGTAGGGGCATGTGGGGTATATCAAAATCATACCAAGAAAATCAGGCCCAAGAACTTATTAGACATGCCATAGAGAAAAAAATGAATGTAACACCCTCGACTGGACCCCATACAAAGATGAACATATAACACTAGTGTGGCATAGCCTCACCAACCTGACGCCCAGCGTGTGTCAGGGATAGACACACAGGAAACTCCCGGCTGTCCTTGGAGCTTCCCCTCAGCCCTGACCTCAGCTCTACATGCTTGACTGTCTCTCCCCTCCTCTCCCCCCTTTTGTTCACTCATTTGGATCTGAGTCTGTCCTGGTCTGTTCTGCTCCACCCTGAGCCTTGGTCTCAAACCTAGCTCTCAAAAGGTCTCTCTAAACCTAATAGGTTCCTTGCAGCTGGTGTGGGCTCCCGTCCATTGTCTTATCTATAATAGACTTTGTTAACATTCCCATCAGCCTAATTCTGGAACCCTTTGAACTCTGCTGCAGCCTCTTTTAACTTGTATCCATTATGTAAACCTCATATATAGAGATTGAATGTATCTTTACTTTGGGTTATATAATCTAAGAATTAATATTAGTAATTAAGATTGGGTAAAAAGGACCTGCATCTGCCTGGTCCAGAATACCAAGGTAGATGAAATTATCTGGCAAATTGCTTCTGTTGAAACCTCTGAACTTTGTGACTGTTAGCATCCAAAGCCTGTGGTGACTCATGGGCAGGTCTCAGAGACCTGTTGCCAGAGCAACGGCCACCATATTCCCAGAATCCATTGAAATCACCTCCCACCTTTACCTGACCATACATCACCAGTCATATAAATACAAGGAACATTCCTTTCTCTCTCTCTCTCTCCCTCCTCTCTCTTTCCACGCTACTGCCCCCTCTCTCCCTCTCAATTAAACCTCTTACATGGAACTGTTTGGGCCTAGTGTGTGGTGCTTTCTGACGAGGTTGCTGGCATTCCCATCAGTGACTCCAACATTATTGAATAAAGTCTGATATTGTGGAAAGGTACAACCATGCTCATCTACACTCCTAGCATCGTACAACCACAGCATCGTCCCTGGGTAACGGGGCTGCAGAGGCAGATCTAGCAGGCTCTGAGGAACTGGCCCCTCAAACCTTCCCCAGCAAGCAAGATGCCTGGACTACCTCTAATGGAGCCTTTGAATGTAGTCCATCAAGTGTGCATGGTTGTGCATTCATAGCTGTCTTCCACAATTTACCCTCTTACCACGGGTCTCACTTGCTCTAGTTTGTAGTTAAGTCCCTACAAACTCTACTTTTAATGGTAAACCAAGCCTAGTGTCCGTTCCCAGGTTGGCTTCTGCCGTGAGACTTCAGATGTATATGCACAGGAGGGGCCAGTATTCCTCGGAGTTGGGAAAATGCACAGTAAACGGAACGTTTTGGAGAATTATCTCACCATGTTGGATTCCTGCTTTTTTTTTTTGCTCCAGAGAGTGAACCCACCCAGTCACACAAGCAATTACTCTTGGGAAGCTTACCCAAGCCGCCTGCTAGACGCAGCAGACTGTCACCCAGGCACATTCTATTCAGCTTGGGCAGACTCATGGGTGATTCCTCAGACTGCCTAGGGCAAATGGCCTTCTCAAGTGCCGACAACACCTCCTCAGGGTTTCTGTGACTCAGGCTCTTCAACAGATGCCACCTGGGTGAGGTCTGAAGGCACATCCTGTTGATTGATGGGTACATGCACTAGGAGAGGCTGACCACTCAAGGTGATCATCTGATTGCCTGGCCATCTCCACGGAGGTGCTAGGACTGGATTAATCTCAGTAGTTCCCAGAATGGGCTTGAGACCTATATATATTCTATACTGTTCCTGGAGTGGGTTCCTCAGTGACTAACCTCTCAGGTTTAAGAGCCTGCATGTTTCCTTTAGGCAAGTTTCTGCCTGTCTTCAGGGAAAAGGGGGCTCTTTTACTTCCAGCTTTTGAAACTCGAAGTATAAAATTTGCTTCCTCTGTCTTTATAAAGGAGGATAGGAAGTTGGGTTTGGTCACAAAGAACCCGAAGCAGTTGAACATTGGTTCAGTCGTTTTCTTTCTTGCAGCTTTAATTCATTCTCCTCCCTGAACTAAGCTTCATTTTAAAAGTGAGAGATAATGTTTTTTTCTTCCAGTGTTGCCATGAGCAGGAAGTGAGTCCATAAAGCCCAGTGTCTTGGGCAGGATCTGAGGGCAGTTGAGGATCAGCACACACAGCTTTGGCCTTTGGGAGTGCCACCAGGTGTCTCACCTAGCTGCTGTATCTTTGGGAGTTGGAGTGTTACCCCTGTTAGAGGGGGCCCTGCTTCACGATACTGCTGCTTCTGTTGAGTGCACCCATGGGAGCTGGCTGGCTGCTCCCTACCCAGAGAGGCTGCACTTTCTTTTTCTTTCTTTCTTTCTTTTTTTAAAAATATTTATTTATTTATTTTATGTATATGAGTACACTGTAGCTGTACAGATGGTTGTGAGCCTTCATGTGGTTGTTGGGAATTGAATTTAGGACCTCGGCTCGCTGCTGTCAGCCCCGCTCACCTCTGCTTTCTCAGTCCAACCCAAAGATTTATTTTATTATTATACATTAGTACACTGTAGCTGTCTTCAGATGCACCAGAAGACGGGGGTCAGATCTCATTACGGGCGGTTGTGAGCCACCACGTGGTTGCTAGGATTTGAACTCAGAACCTTCGGAAGAGCAGTCAGTGCTCTTACCCAGTGAGCCATCTTGCCAACCGGAGGCTTCACTTTCTTTTATTAAAAGTACTGGTGACTGTTGCTATGCCCAAGCAAAACCATGGGGAAAAGGGTCCAGTTACAAGCCCGGGAAGTGACATGATGAAAGGAAGGGTGATTTCTCTTGGGCTAGTTCTGATAGGAGGGTGAATGTACACATGCACATGTGTGGAGTGTGTGTGTGTGTGTGTGTGTGTGTGTGTACACGAGTGTGTACCTTGCCCAGTTCACCAGCTCTTTGCTCGGGTTCAACAGGCATGACAGGAAGTTGGCCTGAAATGGATGGAGCCAGGATCCTGGGCCAAATGTCTTCCCACACTCGCTCGCTCTCCCAACACTGCCCTGAGTCCTGTCCCCCATAGTCAGCCGAAAAGCAGCAGAGTATGGATCCTGCTGGTTTAACCGGCCCGGGAGGTGACCATCACAGTCCCCCTCCACAAACTGCTATCTGCCAGGGCAGTGGGGCATAGCAGCCATTTCCAAGAGAAGAGACAAACTGGAGAGTTTCTGGAACACCCTTTCCCTTTTGTTCAGATATTTAAGATAATTATATTGGAAATTTTACAAAAGTCCCAATTCTTTGGAATTATGTTTATAAACCTCTCAGTGTGCTGGGGATGTAGCTCAGTTGGTAGAGTGCTTTTCTAACATTCATTAAGACCAAGGCCTAATATCACATAAAGTTGGGCGTGGTGGAATACATCTAAAATCCCAGCACTTGGGATGTAGAAGCAAGAGGATCAGGAGTTTAAGCTTATCTTGGACTGTATGCCTAGTTAAAGACTAGCCTGGGCCACACAAGACTGCCTAAGGACTACCCCCAACCCCAAAGTATCTGTTCTACAGTAATGAATAACTTCTCACATGAACGAGAACAAGTGTATAAGATGCAAAACTTGTAACACTAGATATGTTTATTCATTTCTGAAAACATAGCACTCTCATATCTTTTGGGCTTGGTTGGTAAGATGGTAAAGTATGTCCAATCTTGATGTACCGATGAGAGAATTGCTCTAAGACAGCGTGAGTCAGCATAGAACGTCCAACATGCGGCTCTTGACTAGAGGACAAGCACCTCGGAAATGTCTGGGATGAAAATGAGAACAGTGGGGTCTTGTGCTTCCGGCTCTGGGGCTGGAGGGAATTCAGAACATCGATTATGCGCTTTGCTCCACTCTGCCCTGATATCCAGCCCACTAATGCAGGAAGGTCTCGTCCAAGTTCGGAGTGATGCCTTTAGAAGGCTTCTGTGGATTGATGTAAAATGTTTGAGGCACAGGCTAAGCAGCTAGGAGATGTTTCACCACCCACTAACTACCACGGGGCAGCAGCCGACACGCCTAGGCCCCTCCTTCATGCACAGGTCACTACCCTACCTACTCATAGGAACTCAGTCACAAAGTTTTGCACTGAAGAGTGGCTAAACCTGGACTAGGGAGATGGATCAGTAAGAGCCCTTGCTATGCAGGACCTGAATTTAAATCTCTTTGAATCTATGTAAAAAGCCAAATGTGGCTGCATGCCTTGCCATATCAGTGTTGGTGGGGAGGGGCAGAGATAGAGGAGTTCTGGGGCTTGCTGGCTATCAGCCTAGCTCCGGGATGAGTAAAGAGATTCTGTCTCTGTAGGCCATGCTGGCCCTGGACTCAGATCCACCTGTCTCTGCCTCTCAAGTGCTGGGATAAAAGGTGTGAGCTGACATCACTTGTCTGTTAAGTAAAGGATAATCATGTTACAACCCACAGACCCAGTTAAGCTAAGTAACAAGGAGGGCTTGGGAGAGCGGGGATGACACACGCATGGTTCTTTCTGGGAAGGGAAAATAGAACAGATTTTGTGGAGAGACTGAGAGCAGGAGGGGATCAGAGCAGGAGAGATCAGGCTGGGATGGGAGGCAAGGAGGGAGAGAGTACTGGAGAGACAACTGGAATTGGCAGGCATTTAAGGGGCAATGTACTGCAGTGGAAACTCCCTGTAATCTGAGAGCGACCCAGTGGGGAATACGGAGCCTGAACTGGCCATCTTCTATAACCAGACAAAGATTGTAGCTGTGAGACTGGGAAATCTACCCAGCCACAAAACCTTTGACCTACAATCAGTCCTGCCTACAACAAGTGCTGGAGTAATGGTGGCACAGAACTTGTGAGACTGGAAAGAGCGGAGGGAAGGGAAACTGCTGAGAGGATGTAATATATGAGAGAATAGAAGAGAAAAAAAAAAGGAGAGAAATACTGTCTCAAGAGAGTAAGGCTGAAAATAGAGTAGAATACCTTATGTCCTTCTCCAGCAGCCTGTACATGGGTGCATGCACTTGAAACACACATGGGTATGTATACACACAAACACACATATACACACAAGAGAGAGAGAGAGAGAGAGAGAGAGAGAGAGAGAGAGAGAGAGAGAAAGAGAGAGAGGGAGGGAGAGGGAGAGGAAGAGAGAGAAAGGAAGAGAGAGGGAGAGAGAGAGGGAGGAAGGGAGGAAGAGAGAGAGGAAGACAAGAAGAGAGAGAGGGAGGAAGAGAGAGAGAGGAAGAGAGGAAAAGAGGAAGAAAGAGGAAGAAAGAGAGAGGGAGAGAAAAAGAGATTAAACCCAACAAATAGCCACAGCCGAATGTGACTGAGAATTAGACCCCTAAGACCCACTGAAGTGAGAGTAGGCACCCCTCACAGGAGAACTGTAGTCTGCTCCCCAGGTCAGAGATGGGTGTGGGGAAAGAAACAGGAGCTGGTGGGAAGCAAGGAATATCACAAGGGGGGTGGGGGGGGGGAAGGTGTTTGCTGCTTTGTCAGCAAACTGACTAACCCAGGGCCAATGGGTCTTCCACTGGAAGCAGAAACTAGAGGGGCCTGATCTCTTCGTGAACTTACGAGGTGTTTTGACCACCTGCATTGTCCCATAAGCCAGGGTCATTCTTTATTTCCCCATAGTTTGCTTCTAGAAGCAAATATTGACCCTCTCCATGTCTACATGTCAACAGTCTCTTTGTAGACACATATAGAAATATGACACATTCCAGATGAGGGATGGTGGTTAATTTGCAGTTTGTTACAATCCAGTTGGGTCAGCAGCCCCTGAGACATGTCAGTGGAAGAATGAGACTGGTTGTACCAGTCACACAGGACGGATGAGCTCCGTGTCACCACCCACACAGTGGCAGCCAGCGTACACATATGAACTCAGGTGGCCTTGGACACGGGTAGACGTGGTCTACTCTTTCAGGTGTCTGGTAAGACCCACATCATCCAACTGAATAGATCTGGTTATAAGTTAGAAAATAAACGACTCCGTCTTTAAACGAGAACAGATCTTCTTTGTTTCTGCTAAAATAGCAGATATGAAGAGGGAAAGGGGAGTAGGTGGAGCCTCTAGCCAGAGGACTATGCCTGCTAGGGTTCGTCAGCCTACGGTAACTTGAAGGTTGTTGCTAGGGTTGTTTTGTTGTTGTTTGCGTATTTGTTTTTTTTTTTTTTTGCTTGCTTGTCTTTGTTTTGCTTGTTTTTGGTTTTTCAAGACAGGGTTAGGGTTACGGGTTTTTTTTTTTTGTTGTTGTTGTTTGTTTGTTTTTGGTTTTGGTTTCCCGAGACAAGGTTTCTCTATGTGGCCTTGGCTGTCCTGGAACTCACGCTGTAGACCAGACTGGCCTCGAACTCAGAAATCTGCCTGCCTCTGCCTCCCAAGTGCTGGGATTAAAGACAGACGTGTGCCACCACTGCCCGGCTAGGGTTAGGGAGTTTTAATCCCATATCCTAACTAGGAAAGGTTAAGCTCAATCCTAACAGCCTTGGACTGATTCCATTCTGTCCCCACAAAGTCCCTCTGTCCATCTGTCACCCAACGTTTCTCCTCAGAGAGAGGTGGTAGGGACACTGATTCTAGGCCCATATCTCCCCTGATGTAGCCAATCATTGGCTCCAATATAGTAAGAGAAGGCTGAATGTTAGGTCCACCTAGCCCAACTTAAAGTCCAGTTCCATTGACGCAGCTGCAGGCTGTGTCAGGTCTTGGAGAATCTGACAACTGTTTCTGACAGCTTTCTAAGACATCGCAAGCTGAGCATGCAGAAGGCTGTCACAAATGCACAAGACACGGATACATACACATGCCACCACCACATACACCATACCAAATTCACTTCCCACCATATCACACATGAACACTTACTTACTCTCTCTCTCTCTCTCTCTCCAAAGTCAATGATCCATGCACATCTTGACCCATGGCCTGGGTTTGACAAGCACCTCCCTGGATCTTGAAATAGGACAGGCATCATCCCCATATTGCAGACCATCAGCCTACGTTAGGGTGACAGCTACAGGCTGCTGCAGCTGGCCTTGCAAAGACCTAGTCCTGGCAGTGGGGAAATTCTTGGAATTCTCGCTTTATCTGGGCATCCCACCCACGCACAGATCCCAGCCAAGGGCGCCTGGCAGTAACCTTTTGGGATCTAAAGCGCCAAGCACGGCACCCGGACGAGGTCACCACCTTCTCACTTACCACTCAAGGTAGTGGCAGGAGAGGACTTGCGCCCTTTACGCGGTGAGGGCCCTCGGGGCCTTTAAGGAGGCGGGGCTGTAAAAGGAGACTCCGCTCCCGCTCCGCCCCCAGGCCCGGCCTCCTGCGGTTACTGCCGGCCGCGGGTAGGACACCCTGGGCGGCAAGCCGGGAAGAAGAGCCTTGCCCTGCACTTCCCAACCGCGCGTGGGGAGCTGCTTCCTCCGTCCCGCGTTTGGCTCCCAGGCGCGCAGCGCTCAATTTCGTGCGCTTACCGGTCCTCGCCGCCCTCCCCGCTGCCTCGGCCTCCCAGGCCCCGGCCCCTGTGCCCCTGCGTCCCGGCGGATGTCCTGAGTCGCCACCCGCCGGCTCCGCGCGCCCTGGGGCCGCGGCTGCTCGGGGGAAGTCGGGGTGCGCGCGCCGGGTATGCGCCGTCAGCATGGGCTCGTGGCTCGGCGAGGTGCAGTGGCTCTTCCTGGTGTCGCTCTTCGTCGCGGCCCTGGGCACCGTGGGCCTGTACTTGGCGCAGTGGGCGCTGGCCAAAGCGCGACCCCCGCCCCGGCGGCGGGCGGAGCCGGATGAGCTAAGGCGCCGGGAGTCGGACACTCTCCTTTCCTGGATACTGACCCGGGATAGCTGGGGGAACCAGTGGCAGGCGGCCTGGGTGACCGCCCTGAATTGTGAGGCCGAAAAGAGAGGGGTGAGTTCCTAGGAGGGCGTGGTGTTTGAAGGTGAGAGGGGCATCAGAAAGAGCCCTGTTCCTGGGAGGCCGCCACAGTCCGGGACTCGCCACCCCGAGCCTACCAAGGCAAGGCATTCTTTGAAGTTAAAACCAGGGAGAGTGAAGCACCTGAGGTGGGGAGTTAATAACGTGACTGTTTCACACAGCAAACATCTTCAGCTCCGTGGGGCTTTCTGTGGGAGAACCACTCAGCCAGACCCTAGAGGATTCCGGGTGGACACCTACAGATTTTGAACCTGATAAATGGATAACTGTGATCCAAAGATGCTTTCATTTCGAATCTTGTTCTCTGCCTAAAGCTTCTAAATTCTAAAAGGCTTGCATTTCTGACCATATAGAATAGTGACCATTTATTGAGATCTCACTGCTTCTCAGATATGGCCCTTGGGACTGTAAATGCTTATGTCACTTCCAAATTAGCATGGCATCGTCGTCGTCATCCATCTGAGGAAACTGAGGCCTGGAAGGTTTAAGTAGTCTTTGGTGTCAGAGCCAAGATGAGAACCCGAATGTGCTGACCTCACACCTTGGGCTTATTCCTCGGCTCTGTGCCTCATACTCCTGTGGTTGTGTCTTCATTGTTAATAGCTTGCTGACTTATTTTTACTTTTAAGAGATGTTAGTGTAAGGACATGTTCCTGGCGTCTGCAATTTGGAGGCATTCCACAGGGGAATTAGGTTGGTGGGACAGAGCTGGCACCTGTCAGCACTGCAGCTGTCCCTCAGCTTGAGGTACACAGGCCTCTCTGTACCTGCTGGGCAGCCCAGTGGAGAAGCCCCATACCACCACCCTTGAACACAGTAATGTTCAGTCATTGTCATGCCGAACCTATCCACTTTCAGAATATTCCACTAGGCCCTGAGCCTAGTCTTTGTGCCATGGCCTTGGCACATGTAGCCGTAGAGCTAAAAAAAAAAAAAAAAAAAAAACCAAACCAACACCCAAACAAACAAAAAAGAAAAAAAGCTGTGAGTATGAATTAGCACAAATCCAAGAGTACAAGAGACTTTGCGCTGGACTCTTGGAAAAAGATTGTTTTTGGATGCAAAGGCTACAAGCTCAGTTGACATCTGTCTTGATGACAGAATAGGTGCCCAGTCATCAGAGGTGGACCTCCCCAGGGTCAGTACTCAAGACATGTGTCCTCATACATAGGAGTAAACATGATCCCACCATGAAGCTGCTGTCACTGACAGTCATTTGATCTGGTGCTAGAAACCTGGCTTCAGTACAGAGAACACTGTGTGGCCTGAGCTGATGCCAGTCTTGCTCTCTTTTTCTGTAGGGCGCTAGCAAGGGTGCTGCTTAATGATCTGTAGAAGGTAGACACTGGTGGCCCAGAGTCAGTGCCCCTCCCTTCTGTGAATTTTGGATGTTTTATTTCCTGCCATTTCTTGGTTGACTTCCTAAGCTAGGATCACACACTCCCAGGGCCTCTTGTGCCTGGAGGGTTGACCAGAAAGAAGGGAAGCCCCTCCTTAGCACTGGGCTTGGTTGGGCAAGTGAATTTCCGTGGAATTAGGGGCAGGTGAAATCCTCTTATCTGTCACTCTGGCCTCTGTGGTTAGGGATGGCATGGGGCTGGGGTGGGCTGAAAAGGCACTGGCTTGTTTGCGTGGTCTTGTCTGTTCTCTGCTCTTTGCCAAATTCAGACATTTATCTCTAGAGAGCTCCTGTTTGAAAGTGCTAGTACCCATATTGAGTGTAAGCTACTGAGTTAAGGTGCAGGGGCACTTTTGCACAGAAATTGGGGTTGGCTATCCCTTAGCACAGTTTTTGTTCTACTTGACTGACTGATTGATGCCTGAAACCCGAGAAGGCTGCTTGATTGTATTCAAATGGAGGGTTTTGCATGTAGATAGGAACTCAAGTCACTTAACCTCTCTACTAGTATCTTGGGACTTGGCTGTTGTTGCAGCAATGACACATGGGGAACAGATGCAGGCATTTATCCTACTGAGAGAGCCTAACCCCAGCAGCCACGCCTGCTGGAGTTTCTCCCTGCCCTCCCTCCCCACTTCGAATGCCACTAATCCCTGATTAGGCCGACATTCCCAGACTGCTTTTGGCACAGACAGCAACAGCTTAGAGGCCCCTTGCCTGACTCTGTCCTGAAATCTCTTTGCCCCAGCCAGGTAGGGAATTAATACTTTGAAGTCAACCGATACTTGGTCTGTCACTGGCGGAGTGGAGTGGAGTGGAGAGACACTAGTAATGGTTCAATCAGATCCAGCATCTTCCATGAGAAGGGGACTTTCCTACCCAGTGGAAACAGTAACCTGTCCCGTTCCAGATATTATGCTAAGTTTGTATTTGTGTGTGTGATGTGTATGCAGGCAAACGTGTAATGTGTGTACATGTAGAGACCAGAAGACAGCCTCAAGAACACTCTTCACTTTGTATTTTGAGACAGGGTCTCTGATTGGCTTGGAGCTCACTGATCGGTTAGGCTGGCTGGCCAATAAGCTCCAAGAATTCACCTGTTTCTGCCTCTCCAACCTCCACAGTGCTGGGATCGCAAGCATGCTGCACCTTCATACCTGATCTAGCTCCCTAAGTTCTGAGAATCTGACTTAGATCCCTTACACAGCAAGCACTTTTTACTCATTAAACCATCCTAGTTGTTTTAAAATGGAAAGAAACTCAAACTTTTTGATCAAGCCCTTCTCTCTCTAGAGGTGAGGAGCTAGAGCCTGAGAACGGAGAGCTCAAGGTCTGGCTTCTTCGTGGTCCCAAATCAGCCACAGCCACGCCCTGTGGGAAGCAAATTCATCCTGAGCCCCAAGTGTTTCTAATGAATAAGGTCCAATGAAGAGGGCCTGAGGGATTTAGCTGAATCCAAGGGCTAAGCAGTGACTCAAGGTCCGCTTCTTTGTGCTCTTCTAAGTGTAGCTGTGTAAGCTCCAATCCAGATTGCAACCATCACTCCAGAAGTAGTTTATAGGGTGATTAGTTAGGTAGGAAAGAAGGGAGGCCATCATTGATCTGGCATCTGGTCAGTGATCTTCCAGCAAGTAGGAATCACGGCACTCATAAGAAATGCCCTTTCGTGCTTCTCTATCACAGTGCCTAATTTTCCCCCTTGGGTGAGAAGCCACTGCACACATCCGTCTCTGGCCATCTATCAACCAGAGATCTGCTGTACCCAGCAATGCTTATTGTTGACGGTTTTAACATCAAGTCTCATTTCTTCACCAAGTTTGACTTTACAAAAATTTATGTTTATTGTCGGGGCCATATTTCTGTAACAGAGTCAGAGAACCCAGAAAGTATTGTGTTATCTGAAGATAGCTGCTCACGGTTACCCCGGGACTGGCCTGCAGTCACCTGAATACTTTGTGACTGATACACTAGTGATGGCCCATACTCCTACACTACCCAAGATTACCCAAGATTGCTGTTTCCACAGCCCTGGCTTGGAATGCCAGCATGCTGGTAGCAGGTAGCCTCACCTGTGGCTTCTGGGCGTCCCTTCTACCCTGCTGCTCTGGAGAACCACATGCAGGTCTCAGATACTGCTGCTGCTGTCATGGGTTTCTCTGGCGTCTCCTCTCTGCCCTCAACTGGCAGTGGTCCTAGATGAGGAAGATTCTTAGACCTGCTCATTTCTATAAGCCTTCAATTCAGGATTTCCTCATAGGAATGTTCTAAAACAAGTGAGGGAGACTGTTGGGCAATGTATAGTCTTTGGAGAATGGGGAGTCAGTGTGAACTTAGAACATGTCTGAATATCGCTGACTCCTCTGAGATTTGGAAGCTTTCGTGTAAATAGTCGCCAGTGACTGCAGTGTCTTTCCATCATGTAGTGACTTTCAAGCTGTGCTTACAAAAACCAATGGCAGGAGCTGTGCACAGAAAGACTGGTAGTGAGACTCTTGACAGTCATTCAAGTAAGGGCCCTGGACCAGTTTGTTGCCTCACCCCCCTTCCCCACACCCCACTGAGAAGTAAAATGGGCTTGGGGCAACTCTGGGAACTCTACCATGTCCCTCATACCCCAGTCTCCCTTTTCGTAGCTTACACACTCAGGGCTATTCTCAGTACAAGGACCTTCCCACAGGGCATCCCAGAGTTCCTTGTAGCACGTATCTCTTTTCTCATTTAATTTCTTGACTCCTTCCATTCTGTAAGGATGCAGCCCCAACTACACATCCAGCAGCCTGCACTTGTTCCCGCCGTGGTGACTTGTGCCTTCATCTGCTCTCTGTATTGTGAGTTGAGGCAGAACTCGGGACTGCCCAACTCAGAAGTGGCTGGCAGCAAGCCCTGTGCATGAGTTCGGTAAAAGCCTGGTAGAAGGAGAAGACAATGTCATGGACACCATGGCATCTGAATGCAAGCCTCAGACCTGGGAGCCAACAGACCCCAAGAAGAACAATAGCCTGCTTCATGTGCTCTGTTTTAGCCTTCTGAAGAACAGGAACATGATAGGAAGGTGGCCCGTGACTGCAGTGTGAAGTCCAAGTGCCAAATGAGCTCTTCTTTGTACTTAGCCATGCTCCCAACAGGAATTCAGGAAAGAGTGGGTGCCTTATCCACACCAATCAGTATCAGCCAACGCTAACTGCAGATCACGTCTAGTGCCTGAGGAGGGAAGAGGGTTCTTTAACCATGTGAAAGAGCCGTGAGAGCCATGGCTAGAGTTTGATTCCCAACTCTGTACTCACTAGCTACGTGGCCTTGGACAAGTCTGATCTCTCTGTATTTTTGCAGAAGGGAATGCCGTACAGATGTTATGAGCCTGTATGAGGCTGTGAGCAGAGCCTGGTATATCATGAGTAAGTAAGGTGGGCTGTTCTTTTGAAAGTTCTCTTTTGAAAACTGATTTGCTTTTGGATTGCAGAAAAGTTGGAAAAGTGATTGAGTTTCTACGTGTTCCTCACCCAGCATCTCATAACTGTTACTCAATTAGTAGAGTGGAATTACCGTTGGTACAGGGTTGCTATAACTTACAACTTGAGAAATTCAGGTAGAACAATGGGCTCACCTAGGTACAGTGTAACTGTAACCAAGCCCTCAATAAAATTTACACCATATAGAACAAGAGGTGAACTTGAGCACAGCGTAGCTACAACTAAAAACATAGTGAAATTAACATTGTAACACTACAAGACATTAACATTATCACAGTCCCTTTAGTAAGAAAACAAAGCATTTCTCAATCTCAGTAGCTTTCTCTGTACATCATCTTATCGATCAAGGTTCCCACAGGTCTCTAGTGACCCTTAGTTGGTCCTTCTTAGTGTCCCATAGTCTGTAATGGTTTCTCATTTTGTCTTATTGTTTATGACTGTAATAGTATGGAGTGGTATTGTTATTTTGCGGAATAGTTGTCTGCTGTCTCCTGCTGTTGGTTTGAGACTGTACATACAGAAATAGCAACCCATGGCTGTTCAGTATGACGAGCTCATGGTATTGGTGTAACTTGCTACTGGGAAAGTGGGTCCTGGCTCTTTTGGCGACATGGTTTTCTGCCTTATGTCTTCACCTTTGGCTCTAGTTACTTTGTCTTGAGAGATACATTCTTGGATGTTTTTGCTCTCGAGTTAGTGTCTCTTCATGTGACTCACCTACAACAATTACCTGTGTGGAGTTTCCTTAATGGTGATTTGCTATTTCCTTCTTTATGTTATCAACTGGAACTCTACTGAGAGAGGTAATGCTCAATCCTCCATGTATATTTAGCTGGTTGTATACATCACTTTGGATTTGTGGTTTGTTTGTTCTTTAAATTATTCAGTGGGTTCTGATCCTGTACCATCACTATTACTTTGCTGCCAAAATTGCAGCTGTGTGTTTCTCTAGCCACTTGTGTTCTTGTCAGCCCACACTTGTATTTCTTTTCTTTTCTTTTCTTTCCTTTCTTTCTTTCCTTTCTTTCTTTCTTTTTTCTTTCTTTCCTTCCTTCCTTCCTTTCTTTCTTTCTTTCTTTCTTTCTTTCTTTCTTTCTTTCTTTCTTTCTTTTCTCTCTTTTTTTTTCTTTACATGTATTTTCTTCTCTGGCTCTGGATCCAGCCACTTCTCTGAGGAACTTCAGTTGAGGATGTAGAATTTGGGTATGCATACCACACTGCTCAGCTCTCAGTGTTCTAGACTCTTCCAGTGAATAGCACATCAGCATAGGTGTAGGCATGAAAATATCTGTATTTTCATGTCTCTCAGTATTTGACTTCTAAGCCATGAATGCATGTCAATACTCTCCTTTTTAGCCCAACAGCAGAGTTCATCTTAGTCTTCTCTGTTCTGGTGTGTGGTGTGTGGTGTGTGGTGTGTGTGTGTGTGTGTGTGTGTGTGTACTTATGTGCACAACTGTCATCCCTTAGGTACCATCTACCTTGTTTTTTGAGATAGGAACTCTTATTGGGTTGGAACTCATTGGCTGTGAGCCTCTGTGAGCCTCTGGTATTCTTCTGTGTCTGCCAGCCCAACCTCTCCGGTTGGGATTTAGAGCAAACATCAGTACATCGAAGTGTTTTGTTTGGCCTGTAGGGATGGAATTAAGGTTGTCAGCTTGCATAGCAAGCACTTTACCAATTGAGACATACCCAGCCATTTTCCTCACTTTTAGTTTTCTTGCGTGATCAATTAGGGTGGCCAGTACATACTGAAAGTAATTTGTCACAGATTTTAAACAGTCCTGTGTTTGAAACAAAGCTTAATGGTATGGAGTTTTCCACTTGTGGCTCTGTGGCTGAGCTTCCACTTGCTATCAGCCTGTTCTACATTTTCCCCACCGTTGCACAGAGCCATAGGTTTAATCACAGAGACTCTGTATTATGGGCCAGAGTATCAAGGTCACCTACTTAACTTTTCAGTTTTTGTTTGGTGTGTGTGTGTGTGTGTGTGTGTGTGTGTGTGTGTGTGTGTGTGTAATATGGGCGTGTGTGTGAATGTATGTTTTTCTGGCAGTTCCTACAGTTTGGGTTTCTCATGTGTGTACAGAGTCTTTTTGTAGTCTGGCCAGGTGGCTGTGGATTGGTATTGCTAGCCTTTAACAGAGTTTCAGCAGTGCAGGAATTGGTAGAAAGTTATGGGCTCACTCTCCATCCTTATTTTAACTTATGATTTGTGTCCTTTGTAAGAACATCCCTTGACATTAAAGATCTTTCTGTGGTTTTGCCCAAAAGGCACGACAGGAAGGAGCTTCCACCCTCCCTGCCCTGCTAGGGCTCCAGGGCAGAGCCTGTGTCCAGGTGGAAGGAAGGTAGTCAGTCTAGTGTTTCTAGGGTTGTCTCCGGGAGGCTTCGTTCTGCTGGCTTACATTAGCATCTAGGCACTTGGTTGATGGCACCTCTGTGCCACAAGGTCAGCTCATAGTGCAGTGACTTCAGCCAGTTCATAGAATCTTTAGCCAGCTGCCCCTCCCAAAACCAGCTCCAGCCCCAGATTCTGCCAGAACAGCCTGGATATGGTGATTTCATCCTCTCTGCCACATAGATTTTCACCACCTCTCGTGATTGAGGTGCTGTTAGCACAGGGTCAGGTTCTAAATCCTAAATCTAAGTGAACTGTGTATTTTATGCTTGACTTTGATCTCTGGGGATTCTTGAATAATCAGGAGAAAGTTATGTCATGGCTATTCTGCACTAGGCCTGCCAGAGCATCTCTGGTCCCATCACATGCCAGTTCTGTCTTCTATCTTTGCTCATACCCATATAGGTAACTAGCTCACTGCTGTAGAGTCCTGGCTTACAGGACACACAAAAGGCAGTAGTAGCTCTTCACCACCCAGTCAGAAGGCAGACAGGAAAGGCTCCCTGGCAGGGAAAGTTAAAGAAGGTTTCAATATAAGGGCCTCATGATATACAAGCTGGGACTTTCTAGAGAACTTATTTTAAGAGAACAGTCCTTGATTTGCTGTCCAAACCCATATTTACTTTTATAAGGCATCAGTTTTACTGCTTTATGGCATTGGTTTAATGTAACTGACATTTGGAGATTTAAAAATAAAAACAAACAAATCATCAAAAAAACAAAACAAAGCTGGGCGTTGGTGGCGCAGGCCTTTAGTCCCAGCACTTGGGAGGCAGAGGCAGGCGGATCTCTGAGTTCGAGGCCAGCCTGGTCTACAGAGTGAGTTCCAGGACAGCCAGGGCTACACAGAGAAACCCTGTCTAGAAAAAAAACAAAAAAACAAAAAACCATACCAAAAACAAAACAAAACAAAACAAAACAGGGTCTCATATAACCCAGGCTGGTGTCAAACTCAATACGTAGTCAAGAGTAGCTTTGAACTGATCTTTCTCCCTCCACCTCTTAAGTGCTAGGATTTCAGCACTATGCAGCACCATGCCAATAGACTCTAAAGCCTGATGTATGCTAGACAGGAACTTGACCAGCTGAGCTATACCCCGGCCCTCATTTGGAAAAAAAAAAAAAAATTTTTTTTTTTTTTTTTTTTTTTTGAGACAGGGTTTCTCTGTGTAGCCCTGGCTGTCCTGGAACTCACTTGTAGACCAGGCTAGCCTCATCTACAGAAATCCACCTGCCTCTGCCTCCCAAGTGCTGGGATTCAAGGCGTGCACTACCACCGCCTGGCTCATTTGGAAGTTTTTAACTTGAAAGATACTACCCACTTCTGCTTCCCTAGAAGAGAAGAGGGCTGGTTCGGTGAGTAAACTACTTGCCATATAAGGATCTGAGTTTGAATCCCCAGAACACATATCAAAGTCAGGTGTAGCAGCATGTGTCTCTCTAACTGTAGAGCTCATATTGTGAGATAAGAGGCATGGACACAGTCTTGGAAGTTCATTAGCAGATAGCCTTGTGCGTGGACACTGTCTCAAACAAGGTTGAGCAAAGGTGAGGACTGAGACCCAATAATTTCCTCTGATCTCCACGTTTGGACTGTGACAGGCATGTGCTTGCATTCACACCAGTGTTTACACACATGCGAGTGTGCACATACACACACACACACACACACAACTACAAATCAATCATCAATCAATCCATCAAACAAGAAAGACACAAGAGTTCACTGGAGAATGCATGGAGTTCTTGAACCATGTGGCTGGGGAACCAGGCAGCTTTGAAGGGCCGTGAGGTAAAGACTCAGCTACTAGACAGGTTCCTTTCCAGTCAGTAGCCTTCTGTGTTGTTTCACATCCCGGAGAGATTCCAGGCTCTGGGTGTCTGCCCAGCAGTGAAAGGGGAGAAGGGAGATGGCACCTCAGGGCAGTGTCCCTACAACCTCATAAAGCAGGAGAGGTAATTCCCTCCCTCCAGAGAAGAGCACTTACTTAGTAAGGAGGAGACAGCTGAGAGTGCAAGGTGCACCCACAGCCTGCCCTGTGCACTTTCCTCCATTCTGAACCTGGGCTCAGCACAATGCTCCTTTGCATCATCGTTGAGTCAGTGGCCATCTCTATTATTCCCTCCTTGTGGGGTCCTGCTTGCCAAGTGCTGAACAAGATCCAACATTTTCTGGTTCTTTGCGTGTGTGTGTGTGTGTGTGTGTGTGTGCATGTGCAAGTGTGTATGCATAAACCTACTGATATTTAACCATTGCTGGGATGTTTTGTTACAGTTTTTTTTTTTAATTTTTAATTTTGTAGCTAGTGTGTACTTATAAATAAAACCCAGACCACACTTTTGCATTCCTCTTCATACAGCCTCTCTCTTACAGGGTCCACTGCGTCTCTCATTCCAGAAGGACCCACAGCCACAGTCCTTGCAGCTGACAGTTGGGGAGGTGTCCAGTGTGGTCAAGTCAACACAGGAGAAGGTGAGCTGGGAGTTTGAACTGTGCCATCTTTCCCTGTGTACTTAGTGAATATCAAGCTGGAGCTAGGCAAGTGTTTTGCTTCAGAGTTACTGAAAGTATAGAACCGTTATTCTTGGGAGAAATTGATTATTATTGGATAAGTGGACTAAAAAAAAGTCTAGTCTGCACATAAGAGACTATCATTAGGCATTGAGATGTACAGAGTATGTGTGCGCACCATCAGTGAGCCTAGAAAACATGTTACTGGGGACTGGGATGTAGCTCAATTGGGAACATGCTTGCCAGGCATGCATGAAGCATGTGTTTGATCCCTAGCATATAAATTAGGTATTGTGGTATGTACCTGTTATTCTAATACTCAGAAGGCAGGGGCAGGAAGATCAGAAGTTCAAGGTCATCTTCAGCTACATAATGAGTTTAAGGCCAAACTGGGCTACACGAGGCCTTGTATCAAAAAACAACCAATATCATGCAGCCCTGTGTTATGTTACTCTCTTTATATGAAATTCCCAAGACAGATAAACCATCCAGTAGAATCAGGCTAGAGATGCCAGGACCTGGTTGGGGAAGGGCCTGGTAAGGATTGGAGTGGTTGCCTGCAGGCAGAGAGTTGGAGAGCCACATAGCTACCAATGTGTTGAAAGTGTTTGAGTGCTGAGTCTAAAAAGCTGAGTGCCATGGCCTTTCAGTAAAGCTGGTGTGTGTACGTATGTGAAGCCATCCGTGTGAGGCCGAGTTTCTGAGCCAGTGAGATGTGGTTTAGAATTAGTCCTAATGCTTTGAGTTTATAAGTGAGATGCACATATGGGACTGACCAGGAAGTCTGAGGAAATCTCAAGACCGAGTCCAAGAAATATCAAAAATCGAAGATTAATTTCAGCCTGCTGTATTTACGTGCCATCTTTTACTCACTGCTTTTATTGCTAATGATTATTATTAATACTATGTATTTTGTATCAGTGAGCCTAAATCTTCCCCTATATTAAAAATGGATTATTTGATTTGCCACCATCATTACATTTGAAAATTTTGTCTGCCATTTGGATTTTAGAACATCTTTTGTTTTCTAGCGCCCTCATGGCACTACACAGCAGATTTTTGCCTCAATTCTATGAGGTTAAATGCTCTCTTCAAATTTACAGGCATGAGGGATACACAGCACATATACATTCATTCAGGCAAATATAACAACATGTATAAAACAAAATTGAAATATTTTAATAAAAAAGGCTTATTTGCCTAATATTCAGTTATCTTTGAAACTCAAAAACCCTCCCCACATGGCTAGTGGGGCGCCCTTGCCACTGTGGTTCTTATGGATGTCAGATGAGTGAGTCTTACTATAAGAGGAAAAGGGACCCCCTCAGTGCCATTCATTACAACTCTTGAAAATGTACTTCTATATATGTAAAAAGAATATAGGTTTGGGCTAGAGAGACGGCTCAGTCGTTGAGAGTGCTTGCCGCTTCGGTTGAGGATTCAAGTTTGTTTTCTGACATCCTTACTGAGTAGATCACAGCCTCCTGTAACTCTAGCTCCAGGGTGTCTGACACTTCTCCTGGCCTCCGACGGTATCTGCACACATTTTTTTTTTTTTTTTAAATAGGCATCTCCTACCCACCTGCTACTCTTGGTCCTCTTTGTTCCCCTAACAGTTTGGCTTATGCTTGTATGTCATATTGTACATACATGATCTCACGTGTCTATATAAACGCTAGGAACCACAAATGAGGTAAACTGGCAGTATTTGTCTTCATGAGATTCTCTCCCTTGGTATCCATTTTCCCATAAATGGTGTAACTTTCATTTTTCTAGATGGCTGAAAGGGATTCCATGTTATCTAAACCATATTTTCTTTATGCATTCCTCTGTTGTTGGACATCTAAGCTGGTTTTATAACTTAGCTATAGTGAATGCTGCTGAAGAAACATCTGTGTGCAAGTGACTCTGTGAAGAGAATATATATTTTTAGGCTGTGACATAGACAATAGTCCTGTTCTCTGTCCTGGCTTCCTTCCCACAGTGGTAACCACCCTGAAGTTAGGCTAGTTCCTTCCTTCCCGGCCTTCCGTGTATTCCTCACCCTGCATGTGAAAGCTCTGGACCCATTTCACTTTCAAGTTAAATGTGTAGGGAGTGTTTAGCAGACAGCTTGGAGGGATCCCAGGTGTGCCAGGCTGGGCGGGGAGGGGAATGCTATCCTCACCCTCCACACCTGGTGTTACCTTCACAGCAAGGATTACTTGTATTTGTCAACCTATCAGTTTATATGCATGCTTTAGTACTAAGATATCATTCATGACGTTTGAGATTCCTCTAGTGATTAGTTACAGCTTTGTTTCCTTTGCAGTCACTGCTCAGGGTCTGGATGAGCCAGGCTTGTATATCCCTCCTGCTTGACCATCATTAGAGCCAAGGGCTTGTAGAATCAGACATATTTATTCCCCTTCCTTGGCTGGATAAATAGCTTACTTTCTCTTCTCACAGGCATAAATAACAGATGCTTCAAGAGCCTGACTGTTCTCCCAACTTCCCAGGTACACAATCAAGTGTGCCAGGTTGGGGCAGACTAAGATATTGGGTTGGGTCCAAGATATTGTTTAAAACTGACCAGATTAATTACTGTGGTGCTATGACATCAGCCTAAGGGAGCCCCTTACTCCCCGACCCTTGCTAGTACAGAAGTTACATGCCCATGCTATCCCCTTAGTGAGTCCATAGAACTCTCTGGAAGATACTAGAGTGGCACAAGGAACTGAAGCCTGTGGTAGACATTGGAATATTGAAGTTGGCACAGTCTATACTTCAATAAGGGCTGGAAGTAGATGGCCCTGTGGCCACTTTTACAGGATAGAAACCGAGGTTCTGGTACCTTCTTGGGAAAGTGCCTGCTTCAGCAGCCAGCATTGACTCTGTCAGTGGCAGATAAGGACTGTACTGCTTGGGAGCTGGGCAGCTCGTGTTCGTTGTTTTCTGAAACTGCCAATTCTGAGGGGCAGTGAATTTAGTGCCAAGAGCTGGCCTGGCACCCAAGGAGGGACAGAGGTGCAGACATTAGAGCAGTTCAGCATTAAATGTCTTCATGTTGCCAAAAAAGTAGCTGCAGCGAGTGGGTGCATCCTACCAGTCCATCCACAGGGAGAATTAGCAACCAAAACGTGTAGGTTACACATCCTGCTCAGAATCCTGCCCAGAATCCTGCCGTTCACCATAGACAAAAGGGAAAGGCAGCCCAAGCTGAGTAAATACATCAGTGTGCACATAGAATATTACTCAGCCTCATAAAGAAAGGAATACTGACACGTCCTTCCAAGTGTGTGAGGACCTTTTACTATGTCCAGATATAAAAGAACAAACACTCTAAGAGGTATTAGGTGACATTCTAGATGTGGCCCATAGAGTCAAGTGCACAGACAGAAAGTAGGATGGGGACTGGGAGGGGCTGGGCACGGAGTTAGTTTTTTTGTGAGGACAGTCCTTCTGTCTGGGAAATGGAAAGTTCTGGAGTTGGGTGGTGGCACTATTGAACTACCTGCCCAGGAATAGAGAGGGTGTGTTTCGTCCATTATGAAAGCCAATAGAGAAATTCATAGGCTTTTTAAAAGGCTTCATTTCATCCACTCAGCTTTATTTGAAATGTTATTGCCCTTTCTGTGGCTGCACCTTGGCTTCATCCTCGTGTCCCTAGTTTGATTATTGTGGGAGCCTCACATCCTTAGGCAGGGACACGCATGCCATGGTGTACTGTTGCTCACAGTTCCGGAATTTGGACACAGTTTGCCCCAAGTGGTGCATTCTGTCTCAAATGTAGAAGTTATATTGTTCCAAAATTAGCAACTTGGAAAACATGGAGAGGATTTACAAATACATGTAATATCCTGTGTGGTATGAGCTTCCCTGAGATTAGCTTGTTTGGTCTTCAGGTCTGTTGCTTTACTTCCTCCTACCACATACTTATGTTTCCCTTGTGTTTTTTAAATTGTCTAACCACCTTATCAGTGGGTGCACAGGGCTTGCTGGAGGCGATCTGGCTGTTAGGCAAAAGCTGTGTTATCTGGGCAGGAGAAGGGATCTGAGGACAGATGAGATGCCGTGCTCCCTTGCTTCTTCACACAAGGCTTGGCTCCCTGTCTGGACGTGTAGCTGGTCACACGTAGCACCCAGCCTTCTTGGGTATAGAGGTGGTATGAATTAAGTGGCGCACAGGATTGCATAGCCTGCGGTCACCAGTAACTACCTTTACCTTGTTCCCCCACCCCCCACATCATTTCACTTCGTGTCTATTGCTTTATTATTCTTAGAAGTGGAAGTACTTGGGAAAGATTTAGAAGCCTGTTCTTTTTTTTTTTTTTTTTTTTTTTTTTTTTAACATGGGTGAGTGTTTTGCTTACATGTGTGTTTGTATAGTGTCTATGTTTGTCAAGAAGTCTATGTTTGTCAAGAAGAGAGTGTCAGATTCCCTGGGACAGTAGTTACAGATGATTGTGAGCTGTCATGTAGGTGCTGGGAATTGAACCTGGGTTTTCTGCAAAAGCAGCCAGTGTTCTTAATCACTGAGGCATCTCTCTAGCCCTGAGTTGAAACACTTTTAATGGTTTTGATTGGCTACCAGGAAGGCAACCTTAGAAATGGAATGATGGTAATGTGTTTATTTTTACACAGTTACAGGAAATATTATGTGCTGGGATGTTGAAAAGTACACAAACCACATTGAAGTTGTCCCCCTTCCCCATTTATGACCACCTCCTCTCCTGCAATGGGTCTATTCATATTCACAGTAGCATCCTCAGTAGCTTACAACCTGTCTAAGACAATTTGGAAGGTATACACATCTCTCTCTCTCTCTCTCTCTCTCTCTCTCTCTAACTTCCTCTTTTATAATTCTTGCCTTTTGCATTTTCTTTTTTTAAAATTTGATATTTTATTTGTTACATTTCAAATGTTATCCCCTTTCCCAGTTTCCCCTCTGGAAGCCTCCTATCCCATCTCCCCTCTCCCTGCTTCTATGAGGGTGCTCCCCTATCCACCTACCCACTCCCACCTCCCCTGGCATTCCCCTACACTGGGGCATAGAGCCTTCACAGGACCAAGGGCCTCTCCTCCCACTGATGTCCGACAAGGCCATCCTCTGCTACATATGTGGCTGGAGTCATGGGTCCCTCCATGTGTACTCTTTGGTTGGTGGTTTAGTCCCTGGGAGCTCTGGAGTCTGACTGCTTGACGTTGTTGTTTTTCCTATGGAGTTGCAAACCCCTTCAGCATTTTCTTGGCCAAATGAAGAAATATTATATCCAGATGCTGTTCTGAGAGGCCAGATGGGGCTTGCCAGGCAGGTAAACAGACCTTTGCTCTTGATTTCCAAAGTGGTTGCCCTCCATTGGCTATTGGAAGAGTGGGAGTTTGTCTCAGCTGTCCCTAACCTCACCTGTAGGAGTAGTGTGTGTGTGTGTGTGTGTGTGTGTGTTTGTGTGTGTGTGTGTGTATGTGTGTGTAGGGGGGGATGAGATGGGTTGGAGGGTGTGTGTATGTATGTATATTTGAGAGGTGTATATATAGGGGAGGGGGCTGGGGGAGAGAGAGAGAGACAGAGAGAGAGAGAGAGAGAGAGTATGTGTGTGAGTGTGTGTATGTGTGTGAGTGTGTATGTGTGTGTGAGTGTGTATGTGTGTGTGTATGTGTGTGAGTGTGTGTGTATGTGTGAGTGTGTGTGTATGTATGTGAGTGTGTGTGTGTATGTGTGTGAGTGTGTGTGTGTATGTATGTATATTTGAGAGGTGTATATATAGGGGAGGGCTGGGAGAGAGAGAGAGAGAGAGAGAGAGAGAGAGAGAGAGAGAGAGAGAGAGAGAGAGTGTGTGTGTGTGTGTGTGTGTGTGTGTGTGTGTGTGTGTGTGTGTTATCTTCCTGACCTTCTGGGAGGGTAAGGCCCCTTATATTCTTGGTTTCTGAATGTGGCCTTTTCATTTTTGGACAGATGCCTTGGCCAGCCACAACATACCCATTTTTAGAAAGCACTGGAGCCAGAAAAATAAGCTTTTCTCATAGCATGTCCACTTTTGGGACATTACTTAACTCCCCCATTAGATAAAAACAAGAGGCATGGATATCTCTTTCTAATATTGTTCCGGAATTGGTTGTAGCTTTGCTGTGTTCTGTTTGACCATTTCCCATGGGGTGCAGATTTCCGGTGAAGTCTTTGTCGCTTTCCCTACATATCCCTGCTGCAGAATTCTTGAGAGCTTGAGGACCAAAGTCCATGGTGTAGAGCAGTGAAGACTTTTCATTCCAAGAGTGTTCAGAAGCCCTCCCTGCCAGCTTCCCCCATGGCCTCAGGTTTTGTTCTCGTCTTTCTAACTTGGCCTTTGCCAAGGCTGCATATCTTGTGCTAAGAAAGGAACAGGTCCTCCCCAGCCAAGCCTATTCCATTGCATAAGTCTTCTCCCAACTGAATAAGAGTGAGGACTGGCTAATTGGCTTGTGAGCTTATACAGTGGGCCCTAAGCTTGGACTTTGTCCTGGAGCCTTTCAAGGTCTCTGTGTTTCACAGTTGTCTTTGCAAGCACAGGTTCAACACCAGTCCCTCTCCATAGCCCACTGTGAGATCTCTTAAGGCTTGAATAGAAAAAAGTACCAAGGACGGGGACAGAATTCTGGACCTGCCCCCCCCCCCCCCCCCCCGCTGAGCCTGGAGCAGTTTGGTTCACACAGGGCACTTTTGAGCATTGCATTTCTTAGTGAGTATCTTCATACTGAGTATCTTCCCATTCAGTTCAATTCTGACCCTCACAACTAGAAAGGAGGTAGTGTAACTAGCTGGGTTCCAGGCTGAGGCCTATAAGCCTGGCCCCACTGCATACCCCACTTTTGATTAGCAGGGGACAAATTGGGGCTTTGCAGGACCCTTTTAGTTCAACAGCTTGGAATGGCTCATAGAACCCAGGAAAACAGTTTGTATTACTTCCAGTTTATGAAGTTATAAATGAAAGATGTGTGCATAATGTGTATGGAGTAGGCATAGCCCCCCCCCCCCCCCGGTCAATCTGACATGATTCCTCCCAGGACCTCCCTTCTTCACTTGGTCAATCTGGACATGATTCCTCCCAGGACCTCCCTTCTTCACCTGGTCAATCTGGACATGATTCCTCCCAGGACCTCCCTTCTTCACCTGAACTTGGATGATGACTTCAGCAATCTGAATGACTGATTATTGTTCAGTTGCTTGTTAACATGGACCTCCTGGCTTTTTTTTTAGAACTCTTAGTCTTTCTGACAGTCCTACTACATGGGACCTGTCCCAGCTACCACTTGTCTCATTAGTTCACGAGAGACACTTGCTTATCACCCACAGCAACCTCAAGAGTGGTGGCATTTTCCTGTGGTCATTTCCCTCAAGGAGCATCCTGTTAGATGAATAGATGAAACTTCTCCAGGCACAAGCCTGGCCCAGCTGTCAGGTACTGATCATAGCAAGGCCTGCTGTGAAGAGCTGACCCATGGGCCTGGGCTCTGCTCTCCTCAGGTCTTTCTGCCTCCTTGGTTAGTCTCAGCATGCACCACCTGGTGATTTCTCCTAGACTTAATTACATACTTAATTACAACTAGTTCGTAACTACATTCTCTTTCCTCTCATCCCGGGAGAAGCTTGTTCTAAAATGTTCCACCCAAGAGACACAAGGTTCTATTTCCATACAAGAGTAGCCTGGAGTCAGTCCATCCTCCACCGTGTGCAGTGTGGCCCTTCTTTGTCACTCAGCTGGATCAGAGGTTTCCTTATCTGGTGTTTTGACAATCTAGGTACAAAACCCAATGACAAAAGCAACCCTACCATGCCATGGCCATCCACTCAGTCATATCCCTTTAACAGCTGGGATGTGTGTTGTTTTAAATGCAATACAACCCTTGGCAGAAGAGGAGAAATTCTAAGGAGACATTGGTGTCCTTCTTGTCTACTGTCAGCCTAATGAAACAATGACGCCCAAAGAGTTAATCCTGTGCTCAGGAAAAAGAAAAGCTGAAGCTTAGTGCCAGTCAGAGGCAGAACTTATCTACCAGGAAGAGATTTCACACAGTGCTGACAACTTGTCAGACTTCCTGGCAGGAAAGACTGAAGTTAAGACAGCCATAGGTGAGTGAAGGATGGGCAGCACCTTGACTAGCTGCTTAGCTATAGCACTCTCTGCTTACTCTTTAAACATCAGCCTCATGACCCTGCAGATAGACTTGGGATCATGACTCTTTATTGGTTCTTCTTTCCGGTATAACCACAGTGCCATTGCCATCGTCGTCGTTTCAGGGAAAGGGAGGCCTCCGGTTGGCATCACCTGCCTTGGCTTATCAAGTTGCAGTAGGGCTAGGTTCGTCTTCTCCTACTGAGGCAGGATAAGGCAGCCCTGTTAGTGGAAAGGAAGCAGGTAGCATAGTCACAGACAGCCCCTGCTCTTGCTGTAAGGAGACCCATAGGAAGCCCAAGCTGCATGTCTGTTACATATGTGTAGGGGGCTTAGGTCTGTCCCATGTAGGCTTTCTGGTTGGTAGTTGAGTTTCTTCGAGCCCCTATGGGCCCAAGTTAATTGATTCTGAAGGTTTTGATTCAGTGGTGTCTTTGACCTCTCTGGCTCCTTCAACCTTTCCTGCCACTCTTTCACAAGGTTCCTTGAGTTTTGCCTACTCTTTGGTTGTAAGTCTCTGCATCTGTCTCCATCAGTTGCCGAGTCAAGCCTCTCAGATGACAGTTATGCTAGGCTCCTGTCTGCAAGTACAGCAGAATATCATCTGCCAGGGGCAGGCTCTCTCTCATGGCATGAGTCTCAAGTTGGGCTAGTCACTGGTTGACCATTCTCTCTATTTCTGCTCCATTTTTATCCTTGCACATCTTGTAGGCAGGACAAACGTATGGTTTGAAGGTTTTGTGGCTGGGTTGGTGTTTCCATCCCTCCACTGGAAATCCTGCATGGTTATAGGAGATGACCATTTCAGGTTCCATATCCCTCACTGCTGGGAGTCTTAGCTAGGGTCACTTCATAGATTCCTGGGAGTTTCCATTTTAGCTTGTCTTAAAGATGACCCCTCCCACCAATTCCAGTTCTCCCTCCCAGTTTTCTCTCCGTCTTCCCCAGACTTGAGTACAATTCTTTACAGACTTTAAAAATTCAACTTCATGTGAACAAACAAAACCCTGGGATAGCTAAAAACAATCCTGTAAATAAAAGAACTGGAAGTATCATCATCCTTGATTTCAAACTGTACTACAGTATTGACATAAGAACAGACAGATTGACAGATGAAATGAAATCAAAGACTCAGAAGTAAACCTACACACCTAACAGACTCTTGATCTTTGACAAAGAAGCCAAAACTATACAATGGAAAAAAGAAAGCATCTTCAACAAATGTTGCTGGTCTAGCCAGATGTCTGCATGTAGAAGAATGCAAATAGATCCATATATATCACTTTATATAAAATTCAAGCAGATCAAAGACCTCAACATGAAACTGGATACACTAAATATGATAGAAGAGAAAATGGGGCATAGCCTTGAAACATTGGCACAGGAGACAACTTCCTGAACAGAACAACTTAGGCACAGATCAACAATTAATAAATGGGACCTCATGAAACTGAAAAGCTTCCGTAAAGCAAAGGACACCATCAATAGGACAAAATGACAACCAACAGAATGGGAAAACAACTTCACCAATCCTACATTAGAAAGAGGGCTAATATCCAATATATATAAAGAACTCAAGAAATTATACATCAACAAACCAAATAACCCAATTAAAAATAGGGTACAGAGCTAAACAGAGAATTCTCAACAGAGGACTCTCTAATGGCTGGGAAGCACTTAAAGAATGTTCAACATCCTTAGTCATTAGGGAAATGCAAATCAAAATAATTCTGAGATTCCATCTTACACCTGTCAGAGTGGCTAAGATCAAAAAATCAAGTGATAGCTCATTCTGGTAAGGATGTGGTGGGAGTGCAAACTTGTACAACCACTTTGGAAATCAATTTGGCAGTTTCTCAGAAAATTGGGAATTGAAGTACTTCATGACCCAGCTGTAATACTCCTGGGCATATACTCAAAAGAGTATATATAATGGTATAATGCTCTGCCATTACTACAGGGACACTTGCTCAACTATATTATAGGCATAGCTTTATTTGTAATAGCCAGAAACTGTAAACCTAGATGTCCCTCAACTGAAGAATGGGTAAAGAAAATGTGGTACATTTATACAATGGAATATCACTCAGCTATTAAAAACAAAGACATCATGAAATTTGCAGGCAAATGGATGGAACTAGAAAAGATCATCCTGAGTGAGGTAACCCAGACCCAGAAAAACGAACATGGTACGTACTCACTTATAAGCAGATATTAGCCATAAAGCATAGGATAACTATGCTATAACCCACAGACCCAGAGAAGCGAAGTAACAAGAAAGGCCCAAGGGAAGATGATTGAATCTCACTGAGAAGGGGAAGTAAAGTAGACTTCAGAGGTAGGTAGAGGGGGGACAGGGGGGCTCAAGTCACAGAGTATACTTCTTTCTCTGCTTTTTATAAGTATTTGTCACTTCAATAGGTGTACCGGAGCATATAGCGGAGCCAGGCTCTTAGGTTTGCTTGTACCCTGAGAACTCTGCTGTAACATATATTTGGAAAACTTACCAGTACCCGCAGTGGCCACAGGTAGAACCAACCTCAAAGACTGCAAATGATGTCACCGTTCTAGATGAGTGGTGCCGTGCCCTGTGATAGGCATTTTTGACTTAAGCCACGGTTCCTAGTGGTATAAGAACTAACCTAGGCTAAGGTTTTAAATAAAAGTTCGCGCCTGCTCAGCATGTAGGAAAGGCCCAGTCAGGTTCCTGGGGTTGGGGTGGGTGGGTGCTTGCTCTTTACTCTAGGCCACAGGGTCTATGTTTATTAATTGCAAATCCTTCCCCAGTATGTCTGAGCATAGAAAACAGGGGCAGGATTCCGTAACATCCCACAACATTCGTACCTCTGATGGCCTTGGGTGTGATGGGCCCAGGCTTTGTTTCTTTTCATTTGTGCTCATGATACTCCTCTGTTAGAAAACAGACAGTGCCGTTGGATGGGGAGGAAACAGAGACAAGAGGATAAGTCACTTGGCCAAAGAACAGAGCTACCAAGTGATGACTCTGGCCGCTGTGCTTTTGCACCTGTTCATATCTATCATAGAAGAGATGAGAAAGGGAGATTCGACAAAGAATGAGGCATCCCATGAGAATGTGAAACCATAGCAACAAACGGTGTAGACAGTGGGAAGGCTGTAGCCACGCAGGGTGTGCTGCCAGGAGTGTGCACTTATTTGTACCTGCATGGCTATTGTCCTTTGTATGCTGACATTGTGGTCAATTCAGCAAATTTGTCTTTATTTCTCCAAACAGAAACCTCCATTGATCTTTCTGTTTGCTTTGTGTGACTTGAAATTTCAGTCATGCCATTAACCTGGTATGTATGCTAAAATACTAATAGGTTGTGCAATTGTTTTGAGGTAGGATCCTCCCCACGGCAGGGCAGGTAGACGCTCCTCCTGGGAAGTTCCACTCTCTGAATGCCACCGTAGATACTTCCCCAAGAGAACTTGCTTGTTGGATTGACACATGGTAAAATGACCCTTGCTGGGGGGCTGGTAGATCAGTAAGATTTTGGAATACAGAACATTATGGGTAGATAACTTGGCCTTTAATAGGAAGCACTAAGTGCCAGCAAGAAAAAGATTCAGTTCCTTCCAGTCTTCTTATTAAAGGAAACATCTTTTGGCTGGGCAGTGGTGGTGGTGCATGCTTTTAATCCCAACACTTGGGAGGCAGAGGCAGGAGGATTTCTGAGTTCGAGGCCAGCCTGGTCTACAGAGTGAGTTCCAGGACAGCCAGGGCTACACAGAGAAACCCTGTCTCGAAAAACCAAAACCAAACCAAACCAAAAAAAAAACGCAAAAAAAAAAAAAAGGAAACATCTTTTCCATGTTTTTGCGTTCAGAGTCTATGCAGATGTTTCTGTGTGAATCTGTATTACATAGTAACTATTCCCCTTGTACTATAGTGTTGGGGAAAGACTCCCTTTTGGCTTCATAATATCTTGATATGAGGACAGAAACCTGCTGGAGGGAGAGTTAGAATCTAGAACAGGGAACCAGTGTGGCTCAGACACACCCTATCTACTTAGCATGCCTTGGAGTTATTTGCCATCTTGTTTCCAGAATTTTTCATATTAGCCCTCTGGGAGAGTTCCCTATGGAGTAAACCTTCAGGTCTATTCGTGTGACTTGTGAGCAAATAGGATGCACTGGTTACTTTCTCATTGCTGTGACAAAATACCTGGTAAAAGACACTTCAGGAAGGAAGGGTTTAATCCTAGTGTGTGGTCTGAGAGGGCGGAGTTCTTCCTGTTGGAGAAGGCAGGACAGGAGCTTAAGGCAGCTGGTCACTTTGAACCTGCTCCCAGGAGCTCGACCGATGAGTGCTGGTACTCAGCTGGCTGGCTCTCTCTTTGTGTCCAGGACCCCAGCCTATGGGATGGTACTGATGACATTCAGGATGAGTCTTCCCACCTCAATTAACCCAGGTTAGACACTCCCTCACAGACAGGCCCAGTGGCTTGTCTCCCAAGTGATTTTAGGTTCTATCAAGTTGACAGTTAATGTAGACCATGATATAGGCTGAATCCTGTAGATGTGATAGTACTTAACTCTGTGGTTTTACTTTATACTCAAGACCCCATGTTTAAGAGTAGACATTGGGTTTGATGTCCTCCTCATATCTTTAAGAATGTTTATAGAAGTGGGAATAGATTGCAGAGTTGGGAGTGACACCTGATTTGGGAACTGGTGATAATGGGTCAAAATCTTCTAGGGAAAAGTTTAATGAGAGAGAGAGAGAGAGAGACTCATGCCCCTCCCTTTGGCTTTCATGTATGAAAACAGTGTGTCCCAAATAACTGATTTCCTAAGGAATCCCACACTGAGGGAAGAAAAGGCTAAGTTCTGGTGCCAGCTAGAGGAGGAACTTGCCTCCTGAAAAGGATTGCACACTATTTGTCAGACCACATTGTAGGAGAAATGGGAGCAAGACCTTCTAGGACAGTGATGGGCAGAATCCTACCTTCAACAGGACTGCTTAGCTGTACATGCCTCTTGCCCCCCATTTGAACGTAATCCTCACTTCAGCCCCCACTGCCGGGGACAAGACCGACTTGAGGGGTAACTAAACATCTTTCTTATTTTCTTCTTCCCAATGTGGCCAAATTGAATAAATTTCCCTTCTCTGCTTTTCTATTGTTTGTTTGGCTTATTTGAGGACTCATGGCCAAATTCCTTAGGGCTGCCAGAGCCTGCCCTCTGACCTGACAGCTCCAGTAATAGATCTACTTCCTTTTTATTTGGTGGCTCCTTCCTTACAGCATATGATCCAAGAGAAAAACGTACTCAGTAACTTAGATGCACTTTGTTTTCTGTGCCCCTAAGAATTTATTATTTTGGAGGCAAAAATAAGAAATGATTTTGAGTTCTAGAGTGTTCTGGGAGGAGCTGCACTACAGGTAAGTTGGAAAGTGAAGCAGTGGAAAGATTTGAAAGGGTTGGGCTTCCCTGCTGGCAAGCAACAGCATGACTGCATGACTCGGGAGGACCTTCGGCAGGAATCCGGGGCTTCCTGTCTACACAAGACATATTTCCCAGACAAGAGCTGCGTGTGTGGGTGGAAGGTCTTGAAGCGAGACAGGAAAAAAAAAGTTCAAAAGCAGACTCTGGTTGCTGTTTGCTAGGACATGCTGTGCGACAGGATGGTGTCAGTGACTTGAGTCTCTCTCCTTCACCCTTGGAAGTTTGTAAGGTTTCAAGTCTGTGGCTCCTAACCCAAACCCGGTCGGTATATAGGCAGATCTACTCAGGAACCTAGCAACTGCTTACGTCACACACTGCCAGATACGTCAGGTGTGTGTTTCTGATTAAAAGGACCACTACCCACCCCAGGTCTGCCTGCCTGCCTGCCTGCCTGCCTGCCTGTCTCTCTCTCTCTCTCTTTCTCTGTTTCTTCCTCTCCCTCTCCACCTCCTTGTCTCTCTTGTCTGCATGGCGACTTCTTCTTCAGTCTTGTCCCCGAGACGGGTGAATTCACCTGGGAGCCATTCCCAAATAAACCTGCTTTTATACTTTTAATTTGACTTGAATTGACTTATTTCATGAGCAGAGGAAAAACTTGCTAGAAGCTACCCTCTTTTATCTGGGGCTATTCTAGACACATGCTTACGTGCCTACCACAGCCACCTTGACCATTTTTGCTCTTGAAGAGGACAGTATTTATTGGGAATTATAGTCAGCCTTCTGTTCTGAAATGGTGGTCTCACTTAGGATTCTATGGGTGATCTGGGGAGAAAAAGATCTCAGGACTCAGGTCTGTGGCTGAGGCTTTTTGTTTGTTTTTGTTTTTTGTTTTTAATCTAGTATACTCATTCCTGAGGCAAGTATCAGCTTGATAGTATATACTAATGACACTTAACCTTTCAAAACCTACTGCTTGACCTGGGACATAGTTGATCACAAAGTATTTGCCTTGCAAGTATGAGGACCTGAGTTCCATCCCAGAATTCATGATTAAAAATAAATGTGGGCCGGGCAGTGGTGGCACACGCCTTTAATCCCAGCACTTGGGAGGCAGAGGCAGGCGGATTTCTGAGTTCGAGGCCAGCCTGGTCTACAGAGTGAGTTCCAGGACAGCCAGGGCTACACAGAGAAACCCTGTCTCGAAAAACAAAAACAACAAAAATAAAACAAAAAACAAACAAAAAAAAATAAATGCTGGACATAGTGGCATGTGCTTGTAATTCCAGTGGAGATGGAGACAGGCAGACTTCTAGAGTCTGCCGTGAAATCATGAGGACTTGCGTTTAGATCCCTAGAACCAACTTAAAATCAGGTGTGGCAGTGTCCATATGTAACCCAGTGGTCGGGATAGACAGGCAGATCCTGGGGGAGGGAGGGTTGCTGGTCAGCCAGTCTAGCAGAAATGGTGAGGTTCAATGAGAGATGCTCTCTCAAAAAAATAGGTAGAGAAGCAGCTGAGTAGAACAGACATCAACCTGTGGTCCCTGCGTTTGCCTAGATGGGTTAGCACATCAGCATACATATATACACTGCATGTATAAGCACATATGCTTACATTACTGGCATTCCAGAACAGGTATTTGGAACTCATGCCAGAAGAACCTAAAAACTATGCTTGGACAGGTCTACGTAATGCAGACTGAGGGTCTAACTAGAAAACCTAGTTATCATCTTTGAGGGAACTCTGGATTCACAACCAGATCTCTATTCCTTATAGACCGTCAAGTAGGTGTTAACCCTGGGCATTCTGGCCCTTTAAGATAGCTGGTAAGTTGCCAGGGTCCCTAAACTTGTATGGGATCCTGCTTGCTGCTGTTCAGTTGAGAGACCTTGAAAGTGAAGCCTTCTGTGTGGGCTGAGAGGATTAATCCTTATTGTGGGTTGACATTAATATAGGTAAAGAAGATTACCTACTTAAAACCATTTGGTCCTCCTCTATTTGACAAACGAGGCATTGTGGCTCTTGGGTGGCAGAGCAGAACCCTGGGGGAGGGGTTCAGCCCTTATGGCTGGCTGTCCAGTGAGAGCTGTTTGCTTGGATTGGCATACCAAAATGTTGAGGTAAGCCAAGGATGGTGGCTCATTCTTCTCAACCCAGCTTCTCAGGTGATCAAGGCAAAAGAAGTGTCATGGATTTGAGATGAGCCTGAGTTACATAATGAGCTACAACCTAAGACTCTTAAATTAAAAAAAAAAAAAAAAAAAAAAGTTGTGACTGAGAGAGGTCTTGTACCATAAGCCTTTAATTCCAGTGTTTAGAAGGCTGAAGCAGAAGGATGGAGAGTTCTATCACCTGCCTCAGCTCAATGGTGAGTTCAGGTCAGCCTGGACTACAGAGTGAGACCCCGTCACCAGAAAAATAAAAAATAAAAAATAAAATTTTTTTTAATAGGAGGAAAAAAAGAAAAAGAAAGAACAGAGGCAGCTTCCTACTCCCACACCACTGAGGTGGGCTCAGGTGGTTTGTTTCATGAGTTTCATGATGTACCAGGAGGGCACCAAAAAAACGCTAGTGTGTGTGACTGATGAAGTGCAGTAGGACTGGGGAGGGATCGGGATGCTATGAAAAGACTTCCCTAGCTGAAGTAGCCCCATTAGTGATGCTATTAGCACTGGGATTGGGGAGGGAAGTGGCTTCTCAGTCCTTTCTCCCATGACTGTGAAAAAATACCTGCGCACAGCAGCTAAAGGGGGGAAGGGCTTGGGGCCATTCTGCATCTCTATCCAGAAAGCAGAGTGATGGATGCTCAGACAGCTCCTTTTGAATGCAGTCTAGACTCCAGCCAGGGCACCCTGCTGCTCCCCTTTTATAATGTGTCTGTCCACCTCAATTAATTTAAGCAAGATAATCCCCACAGGCATGCCCAGAGCTAACCTAATCTAAACAATCCCTCCTGGCTTTGAATGGAAGCTTGTCTACTGGGTGGTTCTAGATCCTGCCAAGTTTACAGCTGACGTTGGCCATTGGAAGGAGCTAATCGTGAGCTTTGGAGTCTTGTGTTCTAGAGAGCCTCAAGTCCTCTGAGTTTAGTTATTGACCTGATTTCTTCCTAGGTTTCCTCAAGTGCTTAGATGCTCTGTGTCTCTCAAGGGATGGCTGGTGGGCAGCTTTATGTATCCTTGGAAACTAAACCTTCTTATGAGGTTTAAAGCACACCCAACGTCCCACCTCAGGCCACTTATTCCTAATACAGTGCTGATGGGCTCAGTGTTCAAGGTTCTAGAACATGTTGATAGTCATGGAGCAAGGCCTTCTCTGTTTTATTGTTTTATTTTAAAGCAGTAAAAGGCACAGGCCCTGGGAACAACGACATTTCCCTGCATCAGTCGTTTCTCTGTTATCAAAATTTCCAGAAATGATTGTTTATAGAACATTTATTTTTAACATGAATCAGTGATATTTCTCACCCAAACATTTTTTTTGTTGTTGTTCTAACCTTCTTTGGACTCTGGTCCACATAACCAGTCCCTGTCATCCATCTTTTGAGAGCAATGTCACAGGAATGGGGAAAAAAAAGTGAACCAGTTTCTTCCAGAATTGAGAAGCAAGGTGATTTTTTTTTTTTTTAGGTGACCTCCTGCTAGGTCTATGTGCTCCTAGATTTCAGAAGCCGCCATAATGAGGCTCAGAGCACTTGGAGAGTTTGTTAGCGTGTGTATATTGAGGGGCAGCCACAGAAGCTGCATGTGCAAGGCCAGGGATGAGAAATAAAGCTAGGGTGATGGCCTAGCTCTGCACTTTGTGCATCAGGCCTGACAAAGTAACCGTTTTCATAATCTTTCCACTTTGTGTTCTAGATTCTGAGAAATATGCTGGAGAGTTAAAGAATTTTCTGTGACTCCCAAGCGACCCTCAGGAATAGGACCAGCTGTTCCTTGGGGGAGGCAGAGATCTGCCTTGTGTCATCTTCAGACTTCTGTTTGCTCACTGGCCAGCGTCCTGGGGGCCTGGCCACCCTGGTGTGTAGTGCCTAGCATGCCCTGTTGCTGCAGCCCCTGTATACCTGGCATCTGGTCTTGGTGTGCACTGGGCATGCTCAGGGTTCTGCCAGGCATGGCTGGAGTCTAACTTGGAAGCTCTGCTCTTCTAGGACTCACTGACAAAACACACTGTGTTATTCTGGTCATAAAATTACCCCTCTGAAGTACCTTTTGACAGATTATGGTTTGGTCTATTGTTGATGCAGTTACATGTCTCTTGTCTTCTATAACCTTGTTCTAAAACACATCTTACATTTGAGCTCATGTTATAATTCTGTTTCTGTTAGAGTTGTTTAATTTTACAATTACCTAACACTTTATGTTTTTAGATTTATTCTCATATTAAAAATAATATACTAAAATTATTTAGATAGAAATAATTTTTATGTTCTAGATAACGTTTTTAACTTTTTTTCATCAGTGCATGTTAAAGTTTTTTGTTTTTGTTTTGTTTTGTTTTGTATTTTTGAGACATGGTTTCTCTGTGTAGCCCTGGCTGTCCTGGAACTCACTCTGTAGACCAGGCTGGCCTCAAATGCAGAGCTCCACCTGCCTCTGCCTTCTGAGTGCTGGGATTAAGGGTATGTGCTGCCATACCCAGCTAATTTTTAAATTTTATACTTTTAATACCTATTACTTAATTTCTTTTATAGGCTTACTTTTAGTAAAAGACAGCAAATGACTTTTCTCTCCATGAGGTTAGAAATGTCTAGAGCTTACAAAAAAATAAATGAATTAAGTGAATTTATTATTTGTGTGCATGTGTGTATATGTGCTCCTGTGTGTGTGTATGTGTGTGTGTAGGTCAAAGGCAATTTGTGTGTGTGTACTTCTGTATGTATGTGCTCCTGTGTGTGTGTGTGTGTGTGTGTGTGTAGCCAACTTGTATACGTTAGTTATTTGCTTACATCATGTTCATCATGTTAACCCTGAGGATGGAACTTAACTTGTATACATTGGTTATTTGCTTACATCATGTTCATCATGTTAATCCCGAGGATGGAACTCAGGTTGTCATGTCTAGTAGTAAGCATCTGTAGATAGTGACTGATCTCATTGGCCCTGTCTAGGGAATTTAAAAGTAGCCATTGTGAAAAAAATATAACAGTGATTTTAAAAGAACAAAACCTTCTATATGTATGGAAAAAGCATGGCAACTAGATTTAAGCAGAACAGAATCTCTTGAGAATCCATCAGGAATCAAGGGTCTAAGGCAGTGTCTAGTTTTTGACTAGTTTTGTGTATCTGACTGTTAATCCAAAGCTGAGACCCCACATTCTTTCCTTGCTAACATAGAAAGTCTAGGTTATTCAGGGAAATGAAGCTGTCCATGGTAGGTACCATCCTTGCTGTCCTCTGAAGATTCTCTATCTCCTGTCTCTCCAGATGGTGATCTGTCATGTGGTGGGCGAGACTCTTCAGTTCTTGGTCAGTGCGGGGCCTGCCTCCACCACAGGCTCGGAATGCCAGCTGTATGATGTCCGTCTTTCCCCATTTCATTTAAAGGTAAGGCTGTGTAGATGCTGTCAGTCACAGGAAATACATGGTGGTCGTGAGCTTGTGTTCCTTACCACAGGAGGGACACAGGGTGACTCCTCCGCGCTGAGTTACAGGGCTCTGAGTATCATTCTCATTAATTATGAATCAGGTCATTATCTTCAAACTGTCAGTCAGCATGAACATTACTCAGAAACGCACACCACCCTGTAAGGTCTGTACCCAGCATAGATGGTGACTCCCCACAGCTGTGTAGTTGAACCCTCCTCTTCTGGAGCTTTCATCCTATACACTCTGTCCCCTTTCTGAGGCCATGTGGAATTAGGGCAATATTGTGTATAGCTGATTGGGAGAAGGGACTAGATGACGGGGAAAGGGTCCCGTGACCCACCCTGCCTATCCTATGAGAGCATGCCAGCATTTGGCAAGCCCAGCTGTGATGATCTTTTGCAAGTGGACACAGTTGATCTGATAAAAATGTCGGCAGTTGTAGGGCTACAAGAGTGCAGGCTAATGTTACTGTTGGCTATATATTAATTGTAAAGAGTTTGTGTACCACCTCACTCTTTGCTTGGTCACTCAATGTGCCTTGTACTTTTTCAGCTCAGTCACTGTGGGTGTAGTCCTCAAACCATACCTATTGGCTTGTTGCTCTTCCAGCCTCTGATTGTTAAAGATGTGTATGATTCCTTTTGGTCGCCTGGAGATATACGATGTTCTCACCACCTTAAGGTTCAGGCCCTAATCATACCTGCCAGGTCCTGTCTACTATGCTGCCCTTATATATAAGGAAGGCTTCACGGCTGAAGGCCTGGGCATCTTTCTGTGATTCTGCCTACCCTACATGAGTAGGACTGTCCAGTGTAGGAGACCAGTTGAGGCTGTTGGAGTAGCCCAGGTGAGAGGGGAAGTGTTCCATGATTCTTTCTATATAATCCCAGGGACATGGGAACGTGGATACTGGCCATTCCCAGAATTAAAGACAGGGTGTGCTGGGTGACAGAAAGAGAAGCACAGAGCACAGGGAGTTCCTCATTTAAATAAGGCCATGGAATGTCAGTAACACCTGGCCTGTGGGCTACCTGGGCACAGGGACTGGAAAGGAGTTTAGCAGGGTCTTCATGTCTCTTCTGGAAGAACATGGTAGACCAAGACAGAAACTGAGCTATTGTCTCTGAGAACGTGTGACTAAAAGAACCCACACGGGCTGGAGTGATGGCTCAGGTTAAGAGCACATGCAGTCCTTGCGGATGACCTGGGTGTGGGTTCTAGCCTCCTCATGGTGGCTTACAACATCCCATAACTCCAGTTCCAGGTGGTATCTCACTTCTGGCTTGTAACTCTCAGGTAACACTCCATCACTGAAGGAAGTCAGGGTAGAAGCTCAAGGTAGGAACCTGGTGGCAGGACCTGAAGCAGAGGCCATGGAGGAGTGCTGCTTACTGGCTTGCTCCCCATGGCTTGCTCAGCCTGTTTTCTTATAGAACCTAGGACCACCTGCTCAGGGATATTACTGCCCACAGTGAACTATGCTCTTCCATATCAGTCAGTCATCAAAATCCCTGCATGCTTGACTGTAGGCTATCTGCTATGATTTCAAGGTATGTTTAGGTTTGGGTGAAGATGACAAAAATCAGCCAACACCCACATAAAATAAAAATAAATCTTAAAAAATGAACACACAGAGAGCTTCAGTAGAATTGTACACAGCACACTGAATGCACATATAATATGCTTGTACCTTGTACAAATACAGCACACAGTACACACTTGCAATGTGCACACACACACAGCACATGTATACACAGTATGCACGTATATGACACACATAGCAGCATCCATATAAGGTGTAGTTAAGGCTCATGTGAGGATCTCAGCTACCCAGTAACTATTGCTTGGTGGTTTGTTCTCATAGGTGGAGTTCCACATGGAAGAGAAGAGAGAGGACATCCAAGTCAGGTGGTCTTTCACCCATGTACCAGAAACAGCCATCAAGATCCAGCCCCAGGCCCCAGGGGAGGTCAGTCCGTAAGTTTTTATCATTCTTTCGCTGGTTTGAGGATGCATGAGTGGCTAGGATATGTCTCTAACCGCCTGGGAAGTAGGTGGCCCCTGCCACCCACTCTCCCCATTCTGACTTAGGCTCTGTGGGCACAGCTTTGATAGAGAGGACAGTTTCCTGCCCACTTTCTGGGGTCTTAGGATGTGAAGACAGAAGCCGGGCTGCAGTGAGTGTGTGAAAAGTATCCCCGTGTACCTTTCCTTTGTTGCACAAGGGAATTCTTCCTGTGGCTTTCACAAAATTCCCTTGAAGTTCTGCTCCGTTCCAGCCGGGCAGGCCACTGAAGCCCCACCACGGTGGAGAGGTGTGGGCTCTGCCGGGTGTTTGCACAAAGACACTTTCCCTTTTCTCCTGTCCTCTCACTTTTGTCTTTCCTCTCTCGTCACATTTTCTCTGGAGTTGGGAATGGAAACCAGGGCCTTGGACATGCTAAACACGCACTCCACCTCAGTCTTGTAACTATCTCAGCCTTCACACTTTTACGGAGATATGTGCAATGTGAGGGTTGGGTTGGTTTGGCTTTGGCTTGGTTTGAACTGGTAAATTTCACACACACATACACACACACACACACTGAACGAGGACAATTAACTAATACGAGACTGGTAACACAGCTATCCGGGGCAGGGGGCAGGGGAGAGGGAATAATGAATCTTTTTTGTTTTGTTTTGTTTTGTTTTGTTTGAGACAGGGTTTCTCTGTATAGCCCTGGCTGTCCTGGAACTCACTCTGTAGACCAGGTTGGCCTCGAACTCAGAAATCCGCCTGCCTCTGCCTCCCAAGTGCTGGGATTAAAGGTGTGCGCCACCACCGCCCGGCCTAAAAGTTTTTATCTTTTTTTGTTTTGTTTTGAAGGAATCTTGAACCCAGAATGGTCTCCTTCTCAGCAGAAGAGATTGAACGTGTCAGGGCTTGTCTGTACAGACAGCAGGCCTGGACATCGGATGTCACTGTCTGAGAGAAGCAAAGAGCAAAAGGAAGGAGAGAGAACGACTTGGGGCGGGGCCTTCCTTCTCCGGCTTCTTGCTTCTCTCGGATGACGACCTCATTTGTCTAGGCCTGCACTCTACATAGGCAGGCTCAGCAACGTTGAGTTCCTTATGTGGAAAAGGGAATTTCTTACGGGAAAATCACCAGTCTTTGTGATTCCTTGAGCCATTTTCCCCCATGGGTAGCTATGTTACCAATCTAATATTGATTAATTTGCCGCAGTATACAGGTATAGGATTTCCCTATCTTTGTTGGTTTACGTATTTATTTATTTTTATTTGCATGTGTATGGAGCTTTTTGCCTGCATAGGTGTCTGTGTATCTTGTGTGTGTAGTGCCATCAGTCCAGAGTTCCTCTGTCTACCGAGTAAGAAGCCATTGTGCAGGTCAGACAGAGAAACAAGAGCTCAGTGTGAGGCACAGCCATAATATGGGATATTATTCAGCCAGGAATGGAGTGATGTGCTGGTGCATGCTGTACCCTGATTAGCCTTGCAAACAATAAACGAAGCCTGATTCAGGAGACATATGTGACATTATGACCTATCCAGTCCAGAGGAGGCAATCCACAGAAAAAGAAAGATGGATGCCAGGGGTTGGAGACATGACTCCTGATAGGATGGAGTCTGGGGTTCATCTCTGAGGAGTAGTAAACATATTTAAGTAGTGGATGCTTAGTACTACATATGTACAAATGAGCGGTGAAATGTACATTTTAAATGGTTATTCTATATCGTGTGTCCTTTATTTCAACTTAGGTTATCAAGGGGCCATTGAGGGGATAGATAATGACCTCCTGCTTCAAAGCATGGGCTCTTAACTGTTTTAACCACTTGGATTTGACTCTTGGCTCTCCTAATAATGGACTGTGTGGCTCTGTGAATGTTACCTGACTTCTCTCTGCTTTAATTTCCTTATCTGTAAAGTGGAGGGAATGTCACGTAAAGGATTAGTTAGTTAATACATATGTATAAGAGACGCTGGCTTCCAGTGAGAGCCATGGAAACATTAGCTGTTTTGATTCTTGGTACTTCGAGGCCTTATGTTTTAGAGATTCAAGTCCACTTTCAATAGATAAAGGCAAAATTCACTGTAGGGAGGCCTGGTCAATCAGGGGACAGGCAGCCAGTTGTCTTACAACACCACAGATTGCTCTAGTCTTCCTTTCTAAGGTCAGTTCCTGCTATACAAGTTGCAAGTGTCGTATAAGCCAGTGGGAACTTTGCCTATACAGCCAGATGGGCCCCCAGTGAGAGGAAATGGCACTCAACGTGCTCTCAAGCTGCCTACTACACAGTGGCATTGGAACCCAGCTGCTAGATCTTGGAAGAACTTGACCATCACAGATTTCTCTCCTCAAACCTTAGAAAGATGGCATGGATGCCTGGGCTGTATTAGAGTCCTTTTTCTCGAGAGTTAAAATGAAAGCTATAATACTGAAATAAGATTCAGGGAGACCAAGGTATCCTTCACATTAATTGAGATTTTAAAAATACATACTTTAAATCCAAGTATGGTACCTGTACTGGCTGGTTTTGTGTGTCAACTTGACACAGGCTGCAGTTACCACAGAGAAGGGAGCTTCAGTTGGGGAAGTGCCTCCATGAGATCCAGCTGTGGGGCATTTTCTCAATTAGTGATCAAAGGGGGTAGAGCCCCTTGTGGGTGGTGCCATCCCTGGGCTGGAAGTCTTGAGTTCTATAAGAGAGCAGGCTGAGCAAGCCAGGAGAAGCAAGCCAGTAAGGAACATCCCTCCATGGCCTCTGCATCAGCTCCTGCTTCCTGACCTGCTTGAGTTCCAGTCCTGACTTCCTCTGGTGATCAACAGCCATGTGGAAGTAAGCTGAATAAACCCTTTCCTCCCAAACTTGCTTCTTGGTCATGATGTTTGTGCAGGAATAGAAACCCTGACTAAGACAGTACCATAGGCCTGTAATCCTAGTCTGTGGGAGACAGAAGCAGGAGGATCATGAGTTTAAGTCCAACTTGGGATGCACAATGAGATTTTGTCTTAAAAAAAATCCCAAGGTCGCCAGGTGGTGGTGGTGCATGCCTTTAATCCCAACACTTGGGAGGCAGAGGCAGGAGGATTTCTGAGTTCGAGGCCAGCCTGGTCTTACAGAGTGAGTTCCAGGACAGCCAGGGCTATACAGAGAAACCCTGTCTCAAAAAACCAAAAAAAACAAAACAAAAAAAAAAAAAAAAAACCAACAACCCAAGGTCTGGGGATGTATTCTAGTGATTGAATGCTTATCCAATGCAGGAAAAGCCATAGATAGGCTCTATCTCTAATACTGAAAATTAAATAAAACTCAAAACCTGTGCACTAAAAGCATTTATAGCAGTGGTTCTCAACCTTTCTAATGCTGAAACCTGTTATATAGTTCCTCATGTTATAGTGACACCCAAATAATAAAATTACTTCATTGCTATTTCATATCTGTAATCTTGCCAATGTTATAAATCATAATATAAATATCTGATATGCAGGACAGCTGATATGTAGCCTCATGTGAAAGGCCTTTCTATCCCTAAAGGGGTCATGCATGACCCACAAGTTGAGAACCACTCATTTATAGAGATCTGCTGCACACAACAGAACCATGCACACATGAGCAAGCACCAGTACCCACAGAGGAATGGTGCAAAACAAGTCCCAGGCAGCTTATTGTGGTCCCTTCGCAGGCTTCACGTGGGGTCCTGAGACCCTCACATCTTGAATATGGCAGGTGTCTGAATTATATACAGTGGTAGCGGTTAAAACTCGATTCTTTTTTTTTTTTTAAAGATTTATTTATTATTATAAATAAGTACATTGTGGCTATCTTCAGATGCACCAGAAGAGGGTGTCAGATCTCATTATGGATGGTTGTGAGCCACCGTAGTTGCTGGGATTTCAACTCAGGACCTTCAGAATAGCAGTCAGTGTTCTTACCCACTGAGCCATCTCACCAGCCCCAAAGCTCAATTCTTAACTTGATGGGATCTGTGGAAACAAGCTTCCAAAAAAGTCATTGAGGGAGTCTCAGTTGAGATGGGAAGGCCCATCCTAAATGTGGGCAACGCCATTTCATAGGCTGGGGTCCCAGCATGAATAAAAAGGAAAAGCCAGTTGAGCACCAGCACTCACCGCCCTCTGCCTCCTGATACACACTGTGAGCAGCTGCTTCGCAGTTTTGTTACCTTGCCTTCCCTGTCATGATAGACTATGCCTCAAAACTATGAATCAAATGAACCTTTCATCCTTAAGTTGCTTAAGGACAACAAACCGGGGGCTGGGGAGAGATGGCTCAGCGGTTAAGAGCATTGACTATTCTTCCAAAGGTCCTGGGTTCAAATCCCAGCAACCACATGGTGGCTCACAACCACCCATACTGAGATCTCTGAAGACAGCTACAGTGTACTTACATATAATAAACAAATAAATATTTAAAAAACAACAACAACAAGCCAGATAACCAATCAATAGAACCAATAACTGAAACCAGCACATATTCATTGCTGTTTGGTGATTGGGACCTGGAGTCTTTGCACAGCTTGTCTTGTCCTGAGCTCTGACTCTATCTGCCTGCCAGGACTGTGCTCTATGTTCAGGGGCCTCTTCAGCCCCACATAGCTGGTGACGTGATTGGTTCGTTATGTCCTAAAGTCCCCGATTTCTCACTGGCTGTGCTCCTGAAGACTGCTGTTCTTCCTGGCTTGTCCTGAGCTAACAGGACAGTTGCAGTCCTCGAGATAAGACCTAGCATCAAACCAAAGCTGCACGATGTGGTCTGATGGTCTAACACCTAGCACACCTGTCTGGTGCTTGTATCTGGCATGCAGTGATCTGATGACCTGTCTCTTTCCAGAAGCAGGCGCTCGGGGTAAACATGCTTTCTGAAGCCCTTGAGGATCTTTTCAAGCACCTAGTCAGTGCTGCCTCTCCATCTGTTTTTCTGAGCACCAAACCCATGCAGGTCAAAGAAGCTCAGGTAAGCCCAGGTCGTAGGATACAGGCGATTCTGAACTTGTGTTTCTAGGGCCTTCACTTTCCATGTGGGGCTGACATTGCACAGGTAGATGTTGCCCATGGTATTAGAATACAGCCTCAAGATCAGCGCTCCATAGTGGGGATGCTTGCCAGGCCAGGCCACTCACTGCTCAAGCTGTGGTCTTCCAGTTTGTACTTTTCAGTAGACACTGTCAGCTGGTGACAAGGTTCGATGCTAAGTTCTAGGTGACTAGGGTCACAGGAATACAAGAAGCCATCTTTATCCTCCTTTGCTTATAGGGTAGTAGGCAAAACTCAGCGAGCAGATAAGAGCAGCAGGGGCTTATAGTCTTCACTCTCAGAGGCATAAGGCAGGGGGAGTCAGTCTCCCCAAATACCACCATCAGTTATACATCCATGTAGGTAGGAGCAAGCCCAAGCTACTTCACCTTCTAGTAATCCTAATAATAGTGGATTCTTGAAGAGCAGAGGCGACTGGTAACCAGACATACAAAAATCTGAGAGTTCATAAAATAGTTTTGTATATTCAGAATCCGTGGACTCAAAAAAAAAAAAAAAGATCCTTGGCTATCATATCTAATCGCATTCTAAAATGAAATTGTCCTGATTCATTAAGTGCCACACCCATGACAGCTCTACAGAGAAATTGAACACTTGAGCATGAAGATGAGAGAGATTTACAAAATGTTATGATGTTCTGGCTAATAAATACATGGTGTGATTCGAGCTCATGTCTGAAGCCTTGAACACCAGGAGAGTTGATGGTTTGGCCCAACTCCAGACTGACTACAGCTCAGAGCTCAAAGCCCAGGAGGACTAGTTTCTGTTTGATTCTAAAAGCAGAAAAAGACTATGGCTCAGGCTGAGCTGTCTGGAAGGAGGAATTCTTTTTCATTTGGAGATGGCTCAGACTTTTCTATTCAGGCTTTCAACTGATGGAATGAAGCCCACCCTACTAGTAATGGCCATCTGCTTTATTCAGTCCGTCCGTTTAAGTGTTGGTCTCTTGGGCTATAACTTAGTTGGAAGGGTCCTCATGTAGCATGCAGCATGCATGAAATCCGGAATTCAGTTTCTAAGACCATAATCCTAGGCATGGTGGCATATGCCTCTAATCCCAGCACAAAGGACACAGAGGCCAGAAAATCAGAAGGTCAAGGTTATCCTCCATTACAAAATGAGTCTGAGGCCAGTTGAATCTGGGTGACACAATCCCCTGTCTCAGAAAAAAAAAGTCTGTCCTGAACATTGATCCCACCCCTAAGAGCCATCATAGAAACACTAGAATAGTATTGACCGAGTCTTGGTATTTATGGCCCAGAAGTAGGACCCTTATAGCTTAGTGGTTAAAGCACTTGTGCCAGTATGAAAACTGGGATTTGGATTCCTAGAACCCAAAGTAAATGCCTGGTGGGCATGGTGGTCTGCCTGTAATTTTAGTCTCTGAAGGCAGAGGCCAGGGGATCCTGATGCAAGCTGACTGACTGGACTAGCTGTATTGGTGAACTTTGTGTTCCAGGGAGAGATCCTTGCCTCCATGACTAAGGTAGAGACTGATTAAGGACTACACCTGGTCACAACCACAGGCTTTCACATGCATAGACGTGTCCATGTTCACACACATATGAGCCCCCCCACATAAACACCCATACATACATGTACACATACACATGAAGGAAAGAAAAAAAATAGCCAAACATATACAGCTGACAAAGTATGTCATCTCCAACCCATCCCAGTGCTTTAAGGAAGTTTGCAGTCCTTCCTGGCCTTGGGCATTCTTCACTCACAGAAGGGAAGGACCTGGTTCAGGACAGTGTCTGCTGGGTGGTACCGTGAGTGTCTCTGGAGATGTTAGTAACCATGTTCAGAGAAGTGTCTCAAGTCCAGACAGCACCCAGGATAGCTCCCGCATGGCTTTCACTGTCCAGAGCTCAGCGCCTTTCAGAGAACCTCCTGAGCTTTTAGGTTCTTGTGCTAAATTTAAAGAGCCCCTGTGAGCCCTGCCAGGGCAGCTGGTGCCTGACGCCATTCTGAGAATGAAATCAGACCGCACCTGCCTCTGTCCCCTTGCTTGTGCAACACCAGGGGTTCCTAGCTGTTCTTCCCGTGACTGGAAGCAGGAAGTGATCACAGGCTGATGGCCATGTATACCTAGATGTTGTCCTGTCTGGCACAAAAGCCCAAAGACTAACTTCCTATCTAAAGTGCCTCTCGTGGGTCTGAGCAGGGAACCATGCACTGGCTAGTCTTCACTGCCCTGGAAAGCAGCCCACAAGCGGACTTTGAACAGGGTCGTCACTGTTTGCAGGTTCTTCATTTGGGAGAGAAAAGGTTCACTGTAGAGGCAAGAGAACCTTTCCATGAGATAGTGTCAATTCTAAGCTGACCCTGGAGGTCAGGTGCCCTGTTCTGATGTCCCTGAAGACACTGTTGTCCCTGTCCCCTATAGAAGCCAGGGCCCCTGGCCAACCTCTTGCATCCTCACAGCTGCTGCCCTGCTTTTTTTCCTCACAGTCTCTACAGTGCCCTTCCTCCGCTGCTCAGGAACCCTGCCCTCCCAAACCTCCAAGGGCTCATGAACTAAAACTGCAGGTGAAGAATATCAGAGTTTCCCTGCTAAAACACCCTGGTGCTTCAGGTAGGTGCCGGTGCTGCCAGGGCTTCTGGGACTGCCCACACTGTGGGAGGGACCTTCCTTGACTGGGGCTGGTGAATTCTCATGTGGCAACCTGGTTGGGTGTACAGTGTGATCCCTGCCTTCCTTGGCAGAAATATAGTGAAAAACTTGGTCTTTGGCTAATGGGCTTGGGGTCCAAAGGCCACAAGCTGTAACCCCCCGAGCACAGTGAGCAGTTGTGGCTGGTGGTGGCCAATTATGCATACCCAGAAAGTTTGTGGAAAGGATTGTAAATGTTGCAGATTTAGAGAAAGGGCAGATGTTTGAAACAGTAACAATGTGAGTAACAATGTTGCGGTTGCTCTGTTTTCAGCCTGACAGATACTAGTCTTGTTTTCTTTTTTAAAACTGAGCCAATCAATTTGTGTTGAGCACCCTTGAGCCTCTGAGCAGTGCGGCTTATGCTGTCCTAAAAAGTGGGTTGGATGAGTGGCTTACAGGGGCTCTATGCCTCTGGTGCTACTAATAGGAGGAAGGCAGCTATGGAGTCATGGTCCTCCCCAGGATTCCCAATGGTCACTGAGCCCCCCTCCCCCATGAGAATGGAAGTGAGGCTCTGGTCATTGTTTGAGAACTCTAGGAATTCTGATCACTATTTGCAAAGGTTCTTCCACTTTACAAGGCATAAAGAAACTTCATTTGAACTAAGTCTCCACAAAGATGGCTGTAGCTGATGTTTTCGCTGCAAGTGCTTGCACATTGTCTTTCATACCTGGATCACCTAGTGGCTGAGTGGGTCCCCTGGACTACCAAGCAGGGGTGGGGTCCCAGCTTGGGGTGCACATGCTATGAAACCAGATCCCATTCCCTATGCACACTAAGATGCCCATATCTGAGTCTTTCCTTGAGGAGCGACTGTGAAAGTTACCCTGCCTGAAACACGGTGAGGAGTCACGCACTGTGGTCAAGTTACTGACCACAGAGAACGTTAGGACAGAGGCTATAGAGGAAGCATTGTCTCAGAGCAGGAACAGCTGGGAGATGTCAGTGTGCCTATACCAAGGCCTCCCAAAGGATCTTGTTAGATGAGGAATGAAAACACCTGCTTGTTGTAAGTGGGATATGGGTTGTCTGTGAGGTGCAGCCCCAGTTTAAGCTCAGTACCAACCATCCTTTGGGTAGGCTGTTAGTCTAGTCTAAAGAGGAGCCAAGCTTCAGCACATATCTGGGTGAGGCTCCATACCCGGGAGTCCTGCCTGCTTCCAGGACTGATGAATTGATGGAAGGAAGTAGGACCCTAGGGTCAGTCCAGGGCTGTTACCACCAAGTTATTACCCCAGCATTGAGAGTGTGTAAATGGAAAAATGACAGAAAGGTCTCTTGGGTGAGATTTATTTTTCAGTTAATTTATTACTCTTTCTCGTGTGCGCAAGCAAAGTTTTAACGCAGTTAAAAAATAAAAGCCAAATACAACCTTGCTTTGTCTGATCACAGGCCTTAGCCATGTGTGTGTGGCCCAGCTGAACGATCCTGCACAGAGATTCATCAGCACCCTAGTGAGAAACACTACTGACCTCAGTTGGGAGGAGGAATTCACCTTGTGAGTACAGCCTGCATCCCCAGAGGCCTGATGGTGACAGTTAGGTCTGCTCAAGATGGACAGATCCTGGAGTCATTGTATAGCACGGCATTGTATAACACTAAAAATTATTAAAGAAATGAAAACAAGTTGTCCCGAGTTCCTGAAAAGCAGCCAGCCTCGTGTCAAACATGGACTTCTTTTTAAAGGCAGCTCCAGGGATCACCCTTCCCCTCCTTCTCCATTGTGACAGAGGACTGTTAAGGGGTTCCCTGCTTCCCTTAGGAGCCAGCCACACAGAGCAGAAGGAAGCCTCTAACTGATGCCAACCTCTGGTGGAGAAAGTAGGAAGGGGACATGGAAACCATTTATAAATAACAGTATAAAGATCCTAAATAAAAAGTCATTACATGGGATCCAATGATGCATTAAAATACATACATCTATTTGGGAGCTGCGGCTCTCTGGTCAAGAGCATTGGCTGTTCTTGTGGACCTAGGTTTGGTTCCCAGAACCCATCTGGTGGCTTACAACCATTCCAGGGGATCTCATACCTTCTTCTGGCCTCTGCAAGAACCAAGCATGCATGTGGTATACCTACATGTAGGCAAAACACGGACATACCTAAAATAAAATGTTTATGTAGCCATTCTGTTAAAAATAAATAAATCTGGGCTGGGCGGTGGTGGCTCACACCTTTAATCCCAGCACTTGGGAGGCAGAGGTAGGTGGATTTATGAGTTCAAGGCCAGTCTGGTCTACAGAGTGAGTTCCAGGACAGCCAGAGCTTTACAGAGAAACTCTGTCTCAAAAAAAAAAAAAAAAAAAAAAAAGGAATAAATAAATAAATAAATAAATCCGGGGGCTGGTGAGATGGCTCAGTGGGTAAGAGCACTGACTGCTCTTCCGAAGGTCCTGAGTTCAGTTCCCAGCAGCCACATGGTGGCTCACAACCACCTGTAATGAGATCTGACGCCCTCTTCTGGTGTGTCTGAGGACAGCTACAGTGTACTTACATATAATAATAAATAAATCTTTAAAGAAAAAAAAGATGGGCAGTGGTGGCACACGCCTTTAATCCCAGCATTTGGGAGGCAGAGGCAGGCGGATTTCTGAGTTCAAGGCCAGCCTGGTCTACAGAGTGAGTTCCAGGACAGCCTGGGCTATACAGAGAAACCCTGTCTCGAAAAACCAAAATAAATAAATAAATAAATAAATAAATAAATCCAAGCTGGGTGTGGTAGTGCATGCCATTAATCCCAATACTTGGGAGGCAAAGGTAGAGGCAGATCTCTGAGTTTAAGGTTGTCCTGGTTTACATAGTGAGTTCCGGGACAGTCAGAGCCATCTAGAGACTGTCTCAAAAACAAATAATAAATAAATAAATCCACTTGAGTTTGCACCAGAAATGTAAAGCTGGCTTAATATAAAAAAATTTATTAATAACTTCCACTGTGTCAGTAAGCCATAGGAGAAAGTAAAATGCCTGTTTTCACACTGCCCCAAGAGAGTCAGTAGTGTCTAATACTGGTTCCCAGTTTTGAAACACTTGACTAGGAGAAATTTATGAACACGTTTTTAATAGGAGTTTAAAATCTCACCATGAATGATCAGTCATAGCAGCAGACCACTGGCATCAGGATGGGATGATCTTGATCTAGACAAACTGATGAATGCACTTAGGAAAGGAAAAGAAAGGACAGAAATGATGGGCAGATCCTGGAAAGGGAGCCAGAGAGACTTGCTGCCAAACTTGACAACAATTCCCAGGTTCCAGCTTTCAGGACCCACTTTGTTATCCTCTGACCTCCAACTGTGTGACGATGTTAATCTCCATTTGTTTACTGGGAAGGACTCTTATTATTAAACAGTCTACCTGTAAGGACTTGGATGAATAAAATCTTATAAGGCCGAGGCAGCAGAGCACTAGACACCTGTCAAAGGTGCACGTGTTCTTCAGTCTGTGATCTCTCCAGGGAACCACCTACAGCTGTGAAAGGTGATGGTGGAGATAGCACAGGGGCAGGGATGCTCATGGAGCTTACGCAAACGATAGGAAGCGGGGAGGTTTATTGGAACCCTGTGTTTTATACTCAATTATACATAGCTGTGCTTTAAAAATGGTAGCAGTGGCGTGTGACATTTAAGTTTAAGTTAATAAAAATTAACCAAATGGAATCAAGGCCTCAGTCTGCGCTGCACCGCCTGTCATGGGCTACTTGGCTGGTATATTAGCTTTAATATACTTCTTATCACCAAAGGGTATTCCATGAGTCCCCACTGAAAGGCCAACCCCTGCTTGCATCGGGGACTGTTTCTGAACTGTCAGGCTGCCAGCAGTGTGTTTTTAATGACTGACTGACAACTGTGTATTTCTTAGTATAATAATAATAATAATAATAATAATAATAATAATAATAATAATAATAATA